>SRHC01003363.1:0-16792 GCA_004794325.1 Pomacea maculata | reverse complement strand
GGCTGCCAGGCAGTGACGTAAGCAGGACGGTACGTGGGTCGATACCCGCGGTCGTGTTGAAACTGTAGGTCTGCAAGGAGGCAAGCACCTCGACTCCGTATCCTCGACTTTGTTTAACCGTTAACCCAAAACAAGGAGGGAGAGGGAGGACTGGAAAGTAAAGACACAGCTGGGGACGGGTGGGGCGAGAAACTCTATGCTCACACTTCTTTCACATTCTTTTCCCATCAGCATCTTCTCTGAGGAGGCAGTTGCCTACCCTTGCCACCCTGGTTTCTATGCCACTGATGTGTGTATTGTAATAACATTTGACAAAAGAACAAAATTAATATTTTTTCCAAAATTTTTCTTCATCAAAAGCAAATCACAAATGGAATTTGAAACCGCTTTCACAGCTCCTCCCACTACATTTCCTTTCCTCCCATCTCCTTTCCATCCCAGCGACTTTCTTCGCTCCCTTGATGATGGTCAGTCCTCACTCGAGAGCTCCTTAATCTCGGTGTCTAGACGGCGCCCTCCACCTCAAGTGTTACTGAAGGCCGAGGCCAAGCAAGCGCCACGCAAAGGCAACCTAATATTTTGCAAAACTCAATCTCCGTCTGTTACAAAAATATGGCCGCCAGGGTCCCCTAAGGGGCCTGTAGGACTGAAATTTATGTCAACAGGCCAACACTTTGCACGCAACCCTTTGACGACGTCTGGTGCTTTTCCTTCCGCCAATGGCTGCCCTGCAAGTCGTCCCTCGCCCGTTACACCACAGCTTGGCCATTATGGTTTTCTTTTTCAACCTCCAACGGCACTTGGGAATCTGGTAAAGTTCACATTAGTTCGATGATAGACTGTCGTCTGACGTGGAACACAGAGACCTGCTCTGGAACCTGAACACTGACAAGTTCTTTCTTTTATTTACTTTTCACAGATGCGTTTTATAAGCATTCCTCTATAGCTTTCTATTCATAAAACTGTGTGCAATTTTAGAAGTATTTTTTACAAGTTACTGGGCACTTTTCGGAATGAAAAATTAAGTACAAATATGCAAATGTAAGTGTGCGTTCGCGGGCTAGTACGTTCATAAGTGCTTGTATACAAGAAAGCGCTGGTTGGTAGGTATCCGACATTGTTATTTATATAATAGCATCAAAATAAGCGACCATTACATATTTCTGAGTCAGTATGTCACTTTTGTTGACTTTTTCTTTTTTTTTCCCATTGATGATTTAACTAAGGTAATTTTTTTTACATTATCTTTCGAATCTGTATATTAATTAAACAACCACAGGCATCATCCTTCAGTAACACTGATAAAGTCGGGAGCTTGTTGTGACCAGACGATATTTTTAGCTGATTAATTTTTCAGACAATCGCAGGAAAAAGTGATTCAGGAGAAACAAAAAGCGACAGACCATACTGGGAGCAAGGGGAAGCTTGCAACACTCTTTGTTTGTGAAACAGAACAGACAAGTTACATTTATTTGAAAATTCAGAGAAGAAAACTACTTGGTTGAGACAGCTACATGGTGAGTTAGAACAGACGTGCTACTCATTAACCTGATTAGAGAAACAAAAGAGGTAAGTTAATGAATTATACATAAAGGTGACACAAACTGAGCAGACAGGTTACTCGGCTAGTGTGAGCAGAGAAGATGCTTGGTTTGTCAAACAGAGGAGACAGAGGAGACGAGCTACTTTGTGAGTCAAACTTGGAGACACAGATAAACCTTGAAAATGAAACTCGGTGAGTCCCTTTTGGGGCATCAAGCGAAGTTTATGAGAATTATACTCCCGCGCATCCTGCGTGACTGACATGTTCCCCCAACAAGGGCTGGAGGAGATTAGTTCAGCTAGGCTGGAGGCAGCTGCCTATTCCAGGCTGACAACCACGTGGCCGTAAACTTCGCCCAAAAATAAAAAGTGGACTGACGTAACGAAATTGAAACTCCTCCCTTCCCTCCTCAACCCCACCCTGCCCACCAACCTCCCGGCCGTTTAAAAGGACGCTGTCAACCTGAACGCCTCTAGCCTTGGTTACGGACGACAACTCTGTGATGGAAAGAGGCGATAACTCACGTTTGTGAGACAGGTCAATCGTATGAAGGTGATGTTGAGCAAGACTTCCACTCCCTCCTACCCCTCCCACTTCCAATGTCCACAGCATGTGTGTGTGTGTAAAATTCTGGAAGTAAGGTCAACGTTGTTCACGAAAACCTTGTCAGGTGCAAGGCGCAAACGTATTTGACAGCCCAGGTCAGGGAGTGCATCCTGAGGCGACAAATGAATCATTAACCATGTCGATGCTAACATATGCACGGTATTGAACTCACACCATCAAGACTCGCTGATTTATTTCACATTTCCTTCACCGGATTTCGTGTAACCTTCTTCATCCAGCATCAACAATAGCGCATTCATTAAGAGACTGACCACTGGGTTCAGTGGCGTTAATTTTGCTTTTTTTTTTTCTTGTTGTTTCTTTGTGCCTGTTTCTAGGTTTTGGGAGTTTGCTGTATTTTTTGTTTTGTTTTTTTTTTATTTGTTTTTTTTTTTTTGCTTTTGTTTTTTGGAGGGGTTGGGAGGCTGGGTGGCAGTTTTGTTTGCTTTTGTCTTGATGCCTGGAAGCCCAAACGTCAAAGGGAAGCTAGACTGGAAAGTTCAATCGCGCATGCGCCCGGCATACATCCGGGGACACTGGAAGACGAGGCTGTGTCAGGTGCGGAGGATGCCGACTCAATGCCGCTTCAGTCTGGTCCGCAAAGTACGTCAAGCTTTTCTTGTCAGACTGCAGACAGCAGGCAATAATCTACTGTAATTATCTACAGCACTCGCACACTCCTTCATTCCCAGCGACCTCTTTTCGTCACCTTTTGCGGAAGGTGACAGACTTTCCCTATCCGTGTACTTGGAACTCAGGGGTGACCACGGGGATGCTGTATGGCGAAAGGCCAAACTGATTCCAGTAAAGCCGTGAGGTATGCTTTGGGGGTTACCTCCCCACCACTGCACAAATGACGTGTTATAATTAAGAACAAGATGGTTGGTCGGTGTGCCCTGACCACTTCAAAATCTGAGCTGAGTAAGAAACATGTTTCTTCCGCTGTTGGAGATAAAAACTTTTCTCTTTTATTTACATTGTAAAAAATCAGTCTTTCGTAACCGCGAATAAAGACGACTTTAAGGAAAATAGGATTGCTGTTATCTAAATGCTCTAGGTGTATGTGTGCGTTGGGCATATGCGCATCTGAATGCCTGTGTTTTGATAGTTTGAGGGAGAGGTTCATGAGAAACGATACAAACTGAGACAAGGATGGAGGGAATGAAAACTTACGAGAGGTGGAGCATTGCCCCCTTATTCTCTTCCCACTCCCCCCTCCAAAAAAAAAAGGAGAAATATAAAATGCGACAGATGGCAGTGGAAGTGTGTATAGCACCGTGCGCGTGCACATCATCTTTCATCCTTAGATTTTTAAAAAAAATCCGTCTTCGTCTGCCTCGTCCTCCTCCCCTTCAAACTTCATCACGCTGCCTCCAGCGGGTCACGGGAGGGAGATCGATGGCGAACTATAAGAGACCTGCCACTCCCTCCATGAAATTTACCCTCGTATCTGTGGAGCGGCATCTCTGTGCTTGAAGTCAGCCTCCAACGGCTCCGCAAGACACCGCCGAACGGTGGCAGCACCATCTTGGTTTTCAAAATAGTTTTCTTTGTTCACGTCAACTCATGATTACGTCATGAAATTTACTTCGTCAGGTCTGCGCCTAGTTACGTCATTACTTTGTCCGTCAACACAGGATGACGTCATGATATTTATTTCCACAGGTCTGCGCCTTGTTACGTCATCACTTTGTCCGTTTCCATCTTAGCCAGCTTTGCGCATTCCCTCCCCTTTGTCCAGGTCAATTTAACTGTCATCATCAACATCATCTTGGTCGCCATCATTGATTTGACACCGAGAAATAAGAAACGTAAGGGGCTGGATAGTAAAACTTCCTGTTACCTACACAGCCCTTACTTATTCTTTCACTTTCATTTTGTTTGTCTGTCTGCATGGCTGGTGCTTTGTCTCTGACTCCCTCACACACACAGTGAGAGAGAGAGAGAGTAAACAACGTGCTATTCTTCTCAAATCTCTTGCCTCTGTCCAGGCTAATTTGGGAAAGTGCACCAAGATTAACACGTGTAAAATCGACTGATCGGTGACTGTGTGGAAATAGCTCTAAGCCCCGATCGAAAGTCTGACAATGGCGGGATTTTCAGGACACGTGAGTGAACTAGCGTCACGCATCACCAGGCTCCGAGGCGGCCAGAGGACACGGTCTGTCAACTGAAGTAAAGCGTACGTGGCAAGAGAAGATAATACCGGCGGAGGAGGGGGGAGCAGATTAGGTGAGGGGATGCAAGGAGAGTGCAGGAGGGACTTACCACGAGGTTTGCGATAACCGAGTCAGTGTAAACACAATTACCTGCCTTGCACAGGACCTAACTTGATTTTCACATCACTGATCCGTAGCTATACAGGCTGGTGGGTGGGGAAGCAGGCTGGAGGGATGCGTGCAAACGGTGCAGCGAACCAGACGCGAACTGTCGGGTGTTGTGTAACCTAATGAAGGTACGAGCACTATGAAGACACGAGAACTATGAGGACACGATCATTTCCCGCGCATTTATCTTTAATACTCATTTTCTCATTCTCAACCCCCAACCGCGCTCTATCTCTCTCTCTCCTCCTTCTTCCCTTACCCTCTTAGTTCTGATTCCTATCGACTGCGCGTGCTTGACTGTAGAGGCCATCAATCTTGTCGAGTTTGTGTGTAGCATCCTCTCAAAGCATTAGTCCAGTTATATATTTACATTGACACCACGCGAAGAAAAAGTGACAAAGACGCCGACACTGGAGGCCGTGCAGTGGCGTAGGAAGATGCTCAGCTTTAGGGGGGAAGGAGGCAAACTTTATGCTGATAGTTCACATCCTTGCCTCCTCAGTACCCTTACTCCACTATTGTGGCTCTTTAGGGCGGATACTTTTCAAGTGCACCCATCAAAATTACTCGGAGATACCTGTCCGGGGCAGTATTCACGAAGTCGTTGTCCTACGTAAATTAGCGGCAAGTGTCCTTTTACATGTTTGTAAAGCAGCGTTCAGACTCAGCGGATGTTGCTTTATCCCTGTTACTGTAGTTACAGGCGAGTTGCAAACATGCCCTGGGGTAAGCAAAGGTCGTCTCGTGACCTTTGTCAGTTCTCTGGGGAGAGAGGTGTTAGAGACCTTACTTTTCTCGGTGCTCGTCACCTCTCCTTACATTTCCCAGCCCCCTTTTTTAAAAGTCAGGTACCCACTCCTGCCAGCTGGGTCGACTGGGGGAAGCGCGCAACACGGGTATCGAACCGGAGCGCCTGTCAGTTCGGACGCCAGCACTCTAACCACAGGCCGCCAATGTCCTCCCCTCTTCCCCTCCCCCCCACACGCGCGTCGTCAAACCAGCGACCTTGTGCTACAAAGCTGAGGGCACCAACCCCTAGACAGCCATGTCTCCAGACTTCCTAGCAGGCTTGCTTGAAAAAAAAAAAAAGGAAAAAACAAAGAATAAAAAACGTTTGATGACATTTACTGAACTTACTTGATCCATGAACGTGCATTACTTGCCCTTTGATCTTTTGTCATGTGCAGACTTAGCAGTTGGTTAATTTGAGGACTGTATGGTTGATCATAGTATGAGGAACCGTGTAGTCTTTTCTATGTAAGGATGACAAGAGGAGCAATAACCTGTCTGCGAAGACGACCAGCAGACGAGAAGACAATGTAAGGGAAGCTACTCCTTCTAGCGATGGTAGGGTTCGTTTGTTGTGCCCTCCCTTGAAAAAGCAGAGCTTTTCGCCTTCTTCTAAAGTATACGAGAAACAAGTTAACAACTTTCCTCTGAAATCTTCTGCCTGATAAACATAATTCCTGTATAATACAGAAATATCAGAATATCGCTCACCAGGTGACATAAATGAACGTCAGTAATATCAGTCAAAACCGATTTAATTTCAGTAATATTAGTCAAAATGACCCAAATGTTAAAGCCTAAAGTCATTTGTCAATCATATTAGTTTCTGTATCATCGAATTTTCAAAAAAGAAAGTGGAATTAAACAATGTGTGGGATCAGTCTTGAGACTGAAGGAACATGGCTACAGGTCGTAGAATCAGGACATTGTGACCCAGCTGATGGTTTATAATTGTGTGTGTGTGTGTGCAAATATCGAGGAAGATGAAGTAATTTATGGTGCAACAGGTACATTATTTTGTTTCAAAGAGAGAGAGAGATTCGCCTTTAGAAGATGGTTTCTATCTAGAACGCTCTTCGTTATGATGTAGGCAGATAGCCGAGTAGTTAGAACACTGGCGTTCGAATCTTAATACCCGAATATCGCAGCAAAAAACACTCAGTCGGCCAAACTGTCGGGAATAGGTACCGGACTTCAAACAGGAAAGTAAAACAGGGAGAGGGATTGAAGATAGGCATCGTCATCGAAAAAGAACTGGATCCGATAAAAAAGCGATGTTTAAACACACGCACACACACGCACACACACACGCACGCGCGCACGCACGCACGCAAACAGCTCGTGTCGTGAGCGGGCGTGGTGGCGATGTCAGGAGCTTATGTCATCAGTTAACCTTTCGTGGTAAAATAATCGATCGACGCAGGCCACCATTGACGTCACGATAGTACCAGACTGAGGTGACACAGATTCCACCACCCGGAACACTCGCCGCTACACTCCACACGAAGGTGAGTGGGTGAGGGAGGAGAGAGGAATGATGAAGGGGGAAGGCAGGCGACATCTAGTGACAGAATCTTCTGAGCCGTGATGGCGACATACCTGAGTCATCGACCCTGGTCTTCATTCGGTTATCGCTCCTTTTTTGGGAGCAAAAACTACCAGAAAGAAAATCAAAAATCACGATAAACATGCGTCTATGCATTGAAGTTTCTTGACAATGATGACGACAATGTCGAGGAAGATGAAAAGTACATTACGGTGCAACATTCAATTCTTTTGTTTCAAAAGCGTATATATGTTTGGGGGAGGGGTGCGCGCGCATACGGGGGCACACAGATGGATTAAACTGGAATTTGAGAACGATAGAACTGTCATTTAATTATAAATACACTGAAATTGTAACAGATATTGTTTTACTGAAATGCAGTAGCCCTTTATATAAAAAAATAAAGAAAATGTGAAAATTCATTATCAGGCAACGCAATATCTCTTTTTCAATGACTCTACCATCCTCCTTTTTCCATTGTTTTCTGGATAGTAAACTGTGTACTCTAACAACGTACGGGTGGCCCGGATCACCTGAAGCACGACATGGATACTGTCGCAGGTGTCGGCAGAACTTGAGGACACCATCGACTCGTGTGAGACTTTTAAGTGCATCAAAAGCCGCTTCCTGCGTTGCTAAGAGACCAAGTCCACAAGCTTGATACACAAGTAAAGAAAGAGAAAGGAAGTCACCAACCTCCTACTAGGAAGTGAAGCTGGGTGAGTAGGGGCTGGGGAAGAAATCCCAATCAGCTTTTATTACGACCTACTTCTCTGTAAGAACTCGTTACAAAACGATTCCACCATTTTTGTTATAACTTCAAAAACTTTATAACATTTCTGGATAATCTCCTTTCATCCCCCATAAAAAATCGGATAAAATCAGAAATCGCAATGATTTATAAAACAACACTTAGTGCAAAGACATTAGTTACAGACAGTAACACGTCACTCAGAAGCCGTCTTTTAATGTTGAGTAAAAATTTTACTACAGCGTGATTAGGGTTCGCACTCTCGGAAACAAAATTTCACGCATGGGTAGGATTAAAATTAGGAATAAAGTTCTTTCCAACAAAATGTCGTTTCTTACTATTCGTATTGATTATTCTATACAGCTAATGGACTCAATGAGCCATTTCCCCATAAACGTTATCGCTAATTTGAAACATTTAACATGAACCGCTATTGGTACTTTACAAGAAGGTACTTCGAAGAAAAAATAGGGTCTTAGAGCCTCAGAGAAAAGTGTACAGGAATAATACACAACTGATACATTTTTGAGACAGTTGTCTCACACATGAACGCACTTCCACAAAAATAAACATAAACACAAGCGCGCGCGCACACAGACGTATTCACATGCCTTATTACCGTTCCTGTGACGGTTTGCCCAAGACGACAGTTTCTAAGGAATACAAAGAAGCTTACATTTCTTCTGGAGTTTCTCCAGCTGTTTACAAAGGCGCGGAGAAGGAAGAAAGTTAGAGGAGACAATAAATACAAAGAGCCCGGAATGCCTAGCATGGTCAGACAGGAAACGCAGCGGACACGGAGGAACGTTTCTACGTCGCACTACGCGACACAATAGTCAGACAGGAACCATGCACTGCTGGCAAGGCATGAAGTCCTTCTTCCTACAGCCCCAGGGGTCAGGCTGGACAAAAAGAAATCACAGAAATCTTATTTCCTGCTTTATTGACAGGCTTTCCAAAGAATTTGTCGAACTGTCGTACAAAGCGACTCCGCGTGAAGCCTTGAAATGGTTGTAACGGTAATATGCGTCGGTGTAAACTTTGACGTCAGTGTAGCCGTAATATGCGTCAGTGTAAGCTTTGACGTCATTGTCAAGAGGCCCATGTAAACTAGGAAGTCAGTGTAAGGGATGATTAGGAGTGGGTGTTTCAGTGGGAACAGAAGTCCATATGTAAAATGTGGGCCACTGTATGACTTTACTGTGTAGATGTATGAGCCTGTGCCAAACGTGTCCAACCGTCACTTTGTTTCTATTTTGGGATTACATTAAATCCATCCCTTCGCCTATCGGGGATTTTTGGCATTAGAAAGTTAGTAAGCTCTAAGAAAGAATGGATAGGATCAAAACGAATTTTGAAAGAAGGAAGAATTATTTTATCAGATTAATAACAGACTTTGTATGTATGCATGTGTGTATGTGTGTATGTAAGAAACAGGAAGGCAGGAAGGTAGAGAGAGAGAGGTAGAAGACATTGTAACAGCTAGTGACATTGCCCGAAGCTTCCATGCACTTGCTGGTGAGACGTCGGAAGTCGCCCTGCTGCCTGCACACACTGACTGTAACCTGGTGGACAGGTCACACACACACACCTGTCCTACCTGAGCCCCGGTGTCTGACACCCCACCCTCATCCACATAAACTGTACCTTCCAACAAACGGCCCGGAGACAACGACAGGAAATGACTCCAGGTCTCAAACACGGCGTCCTGGTGGAGGCTTCAACCGTTATTACAGCAGCAGCGTGACGTCACCACTCCTCCCTGATCTCAATACCTCCTACCCCTCTAGTTGTCCTCCCCTCGTTCTCTACCTTCCTGCCATTTCGTACTGTACGGGGATGGGAAATAATCGTGACTAGTGGCCATTGAAAACAAAAAAGGAAGAACCCACCAAGGGGAGGCCATTTCTCTGAGAACAGTTCCAGTCGTCATAGCAACGACGGTGTCCCCGAGTCCAGCAGCGCTGGGCACCAGAAAATGACAGCTGTTATCGTTGCAACGTTATAACCGAAACTCAGCGAAATGTTCAGGGCGATGGCGCTAGCTCCAGCGTCTACACACAAAAAATGCCATAAAATCTTGCATTTCTTTTAATGGTGTAGTGGGGTCCAGCTTCTTTTTTTCCTAACGACGGGATGGAACTAAGTGTAGCATAATAATTCTCCAAACATGTCCAACTACTCCTTTCCGTTCTGGAGACACGCTCCTCCAAACATCCCCATGCACAGAGAAAAGCCAAACACGTGACACGATGCTCGTATAGACATTCGTGATTAACATGCGATCCTAGCCCTCCCATTGGCTGAGGCTGTGACAACGAACATCCGTGTACAATCATGACGTATGTGTTATCGACCACTTTCTGTGTCTCGTGATGTTTGCAGGGGTGCATCTCGAGAATGGAACAGCACTTTTTCAGATTTGGGGAAAGACTATCTTGTACTGAGTTTATATTCATTAAAAGTAAATATTACACCCCAGACACGTAATACAGGTAAACGAACAATAATAATTAGTCTAGAAGGATGATAATGGAATTTTTAATAATTGCAGCTCCCACTAGTAATTTGTCAAGCCGACAGCGTTCGCCAGACAGAGGTGACAAGGTTAGACTGCTGTCATCTTGGCATCAAGACAATTTTCTGGGAGGCAGCAGCAACAACAGATTTTCTGGTGGAGATGCTGGTGCTTCAGAGATGTGGCAGGTAATAACGAGGCCTTGACAAGCACGGCCCTCCGGCACTTTGTGAGGACTCCAGGGCTTGTGTGTGGTGGAGGGAGTGGAGGGAGTGGAGGGAATGGAGGGAGTGGAGGGTGGAGGTAAGAGCTGGAGTCGGGTGGGTTGTCTACACCCAGGCTTTACTCGTCCCTCTCGATGTTTGCTACACACGTTTAAACTCACTTCATCTCCAGACATTTTTTCCCGGGAATTTGTTTTTGTCTTCACTAAAGTGCACTGCTGTTTAAATATGTCATGCTGGCTTTTGGTTTTTATTTTAAGGATGGAGAAGTAGGTTGGGTTCGGAAGTTGTTTGATCCTTACACGTGACAAGAACGGTGAAGAGTAAAGTACGGACCTAAACAAACAGCATGGCAACAGAATGCGGTGAATTAACTGCTTTCCGGAGTTTATTTTTGTAATTTAACTGTGGTTTGTAGAGAACCATAAATTGTAATCATGATCCTTAAATATAGATATCGACCTAGGAAGAGGAGACTACACTAAAAAAAGAAAGTATCCAAGAAAGGAAAATATTTAAAAAGGAAATGAATGAATAATAAAAAGAAGAAAATATAATTCGTTAGTTTAAAAACAAGCGTGGGATCGTAGTCTTTCCTGTAAAGACTATCCCAAGCAAGACAAGAAATAAAGCTCATCGATGCTGAGAGGTTAAAGCTCAAAGCCCTCTTATTATTTTGTCACACAAATGCACGGAGATTTTTTTTTAATTTTATTTTTTTGAAAATAGCTTCTACTGACTGAATTGATAATGCCTCATGTCACTGAAGGGCACAACGTCTGCGAGTACACTGAGGCGTTGCCATAGAAACAAACCCACTCTTGTGACGTCGCGGGGAAAATGAACTCTTAAACTCTTGGCCTATTTCGAAAACGAAGGTAAAAATTGCGATATTCAAAGCCATGTGCGGGTGTCTCGTGACTTATTCGCCACCAGTTTGAACATTTGAATCGTGCAATGAGCTCAGCCCAGTCATCTTAAAAGACAAAAACAAAATGCCACTGACATTGTGGTTGTTATTTAATTCCAAAGAGTAGAGCCGCAGTTTAACCCAACCTCCATTGGGGATCGTTGAGACAGTGACTAAAGCCTCTCTTATCAGGACAGTGAGAATCAGGGATCCGAGGATCAGAGATCGGCTTTGACCCCTCTCTCTCCCTGGATTGTAATATTCGTTCAGATGCCTGACTATCGGTAGTTGTCTCTGGTTAATCCAGTTTCTCCCCCGTGCACGCGGGCGTGTGTTTGAGACCCCAACTTGTTGGACAAGTTATATTCTGTTCTATGTAAGAAGGGATAAGCTGTATTAACATAGGCGGGTAAGCAATTTAACTACAAGTGACCAGACTATTCACAAACAGAGGGAGCGGGCAACTATTTGTACCGTCGAGCATCACAGAGGTCGAATGTCATGCTCTTGAGACCGCCGCGGCTTCTGAATGACGTCGGCTCGTCTCACGGAGGTGAAGCCTGTGGAGTATTACCTAGAGGTGGATCAATGAACATCGTGATGATGCGTGGCTTATTTTTGTATTACCTGGATAAATGTCAATCGTGATTACGTCTGGTTATTTATGTGATAAGAATGTGTGTTAATGTTGGGGGCAAACCGGCTTAATTGCCGCAAAGTTTATTGCTATTAGAGAATGGAAAATAAATGCCAATAGATTTACGCCGAAGAGAAATGTCTTGTGAAGGACAAGTTTAATGTAAGCATCACAGAACTGAGCACTAACTCATAATGCTTCATTAATTAAAGACAATTATTCGTTGAGAGGACGGATGCCCAGGCCAGGGACCTGACCCCATGTACTAATGTTACTGCAGTGATCGTAGGTCAAGGGAGTGAAAAATGGCTTGTGTGTAATGTTATTGAATTCATTGGATTGATTATTTTGTTTAGACTGACACCAATGGTGTTAAGAATTCTGATTCACCTCAGTGAGGGTCGGACTTTTGTGAGAGTATTTTTCTTTAGTTACTGCCAACATTGCATCTGCCATTTCTTTGGAGTCAACTCGTTCAAATCAGTAACTGGCGTGCGTGCTATCAAGAAATAGATGTGATGTAGATGTTATAAACTATTGATGCACGTGCACTGTCTGTGCTTCGTTTATTGGTCGAGAAGTATTCAGGTCTGAGAACTCTCTCAGGGTCTTGCGTGCAACCGTTAGTGTCAACCAACCTTTTCACTCCAAGAACGGTCAGAATCCGGCAGTAAACCGCCAGCGTCCACCGAGCTTTCATCCGAAAGAGGCAACAAAATTCAGAAGACTGTATTGCAGAGAACCGCACTTACAAGATACATTACCATTAACACGCAATTACCTGTAACTCACTCAGTTCAAGCCCTCGATCGGTCAGGCTGTAACCGTCCCGTGGGGCCGGCGAGACTCAATCTTAAAAGGATCGTTGACATTTTAATAAGCTTTCGAACAATGCATTAAGCTAGAAAAAGGAATCAGTCAGACAGCAAATTGTTTCTCTCTATTAATTAGTCGCGACAAAAATCTGTGAAGTCCCTGATGTATGACGGATCCGTTCAGCCGGCGTTAAAACCTCCTGAAGCAGCGAGCAGACTGGACAGGATGGGAAATGCCTGGTAAAGGTCGCATCACACAGTCCGACAACGTTCATAAAAACGAAATAGGTGATCATTCATTGGTTTATTTCTTTGACCCGGACTTGCTGAACTAATGATGGCCATCGGTAGGCTTTGGATAGAAGCCACGGAGGACTTTCTTGCAAAGGGTAAGTCCTGAACAGTAGTCATGTTTTGGTGGTGGGCAACTCATGGTAATCGTGAACACATTCACATTCTTGCCTCTTCGGTTTTGTTTGTTTGTTGTTGTTGTTTTTCTTTTTTAGGGTGCGGCTGTCCTCCTGGCTTCCATCCCCTCCTCCGGTTCCTACGCAACTGCTAAAAATACCCAACTTTGGTCTGAAATAAATATATACTAGTCGCATAAATATAAATGCATATTTGAGAACAATTCAATTGTATGTTTGTCTTGTTCAAAAGTACATAAGTTTATTTTTTGCAACTTTTAATGACACTTGTATTGCACAGTTTAATAATGTGTGCGAGTAAATAACGAGCATGTTGAAAGCCAACCGCTCCACACCGACATTTAAAAAAAATTACCTCAAAGTGCTTCAGTAAAAATAGTGTACTTATCCATACAATGTTGTAAAAAAATTCAAATACTGTAATTTGCACTTAATGCGTTTATGCCATGGATCATTAAACACTGGAAAAAAATTCAGTGTCAAAATTCGACCCTCCCACGCTCCATACTTCATCCCTTGCTTGCAGTTTCAGGTCTTTTCTTCGTCGGAAATAAGATTTAATGTCAGATCATGAATTTTAAATAATTTTTCCCATGAAAATGTAAAAAAATGTAAAAATCCTTAAACACGATTTTGGATGTGATCTGTCTCCTTAACCGAACGCCTCATGTCCAACTATGTGATGGTCAGAGCAGGATGCTCGGTGAGCTCAGAGCACGGTTGTCGACATTTTTATTTGTGCTGACGTTCCGTCGACTGGCAATAACTGGTTCTCGCTGGACATGTCTGACATTCACGTGTTAGCAACGGCCAAGAACCAAGATGAAGAAGTCGGTTATCTCAAATTTGTTATATTCTTTTGTACGAGAGTCAAGTGCTGCTGGTTTACAAAAATGTCAGCTCCTGATCACATATTCGTTGTTATGGTGACGGGTTGGGGCGTTTCTTGCTCAATTATTAGATGAGTCCGGATGAAACAAAATCGACCTGGCATCGACGTTTTCTTCCAGATAAAAGACCTTTTTGCACTGGAACCGTTACAAAGGATGTTTCCCAGCGTTACACAGACAAACCTCACACTTGTACACTGTGGCTATCATTCATGATGACTTCCTCAATCATTACATCAAAACACGAAAAACCCCAAACACATACTGGCTACCCGAATATTTCAAATTTGTTACCTATTCTCTCACTGGCCAGAATAATAAAAGATACGAATCCAAATAAAAAGGTACCTGACTCCCCAGTGGGTTAGAGAAGGTTAGGGAGCGAGGCAGAAGAGATGGGCGACACCCTCACAAATACCTCACTCCCCATTGACCTTAAAACAGGGTTAGGGGACGACCTTTACCTCACCCGTTCCCGACAGATGAGTCGACTGGGAGAGGTTTGCTGCGTCACCCCGGGTATGGAGCTGACGCGACACTCGGCTACCTGCTTCCTCCGAGTCCTCACACCGGTGACAAATATGGAGAACACTTCTCGATCGTTCACCCACTCACTCACACAATCAGTCGAGTTAGCAAGTTTTTTCCGTCATGGATGCACACGTATTGTACTTCTATTCTTATCTATTTTTCCGTTGACCCCTGTTGCCTACATTGCTGATCTATAACAGTTTGCTGCAGTGTCATCACTTGCTGACGCCTTGCTTCTCCTCGACTGTCACTTCGTGTACAGGTATCGAGCTCACCTTCACACGGGGAAATGCGCTTTCTAAATTATTTATAAATTATTACAAATAATAATAATACGATGATAATATTTAGCATCAAATATAATATTGGTTATAATAAATGTTTTAACATAAAATATATATATAGGTTTATTTACTCTCAATCCCAAAAGAAAACATGCAGGCTCTTTGTAACTCTGTTAATATTTCATAAATGAACTGGACTTTCCTCAACTGGCAATAAAAATAGGAAAATGCGTAGTTTCAGAGCTATCACACTGAATTTAAAAAAATGTTCAGAAATACGTAAAATTTCCAATATGAAGCTGAACGCGGTTGTTGCCATTGGCCCCTGTGGGCAGCACGTGCAACACGGAAACGCAATGTCTGCTGGAGCAGTGGCAGGGGAACAGTTTTACGACCGTGATGGCTGCTGGAAGCTTCCGTTGCTGTCTGTGTGAATCTGGGCGAAGGGCAGATGTAATCGCTACCACTTCTCGTATTGCCTGGCACTGCCTCTGGCATTCCCCACAAAAAATGAAAGTCGACATCGGACAGACATTACTACCCGCTTGTCTCTCATCCCATTGGCGGGCCAACGCCGGTGTGAACGGTCAGAACATCGGAGACTTCTGGGAAATTTATTTATTTTTTAAATAAACAGCCAGCGGACAACTTGTCCCTAAGCTGGGATAACACGAGGCAGTTACAAAGCAGACGCAGGTTATAAAGGGACATCACTGTAGTCGTCACGCTGTCGGCGTGAGAGTTATCAGACCTTGTGGTAACTCTGAGTATGTGACAGCTAGAATATATGTCCCTTGTTAAGAACGAACAACGATTCGTGGAAAAGTGCAGGGTGCATGTTCGGGCGGCACAATGCACAGTCTCTTCCCCCATTGCCTCATCTTTCTCTCTCTCTCACACACAGAACGTCAACTACGTCCTTACGGTTGTCTACGTGGCGTCAATCATCGCACCATCAGGTCAACTTTTCAATGTTCATCGACATGATTGAACTGTGTCAATCGTCTTCTTTGGTGGTGTTTCGTTTTTGCTTTGTTTTCTTTTTCTTTTTTCTTTCTCTCTCTCTCTCTGATGCTACGAATGGCAAGCTGGCACGATAGGCCACGATTGCATGCCACTTCCGGTGAGATCCGGAGCATGTGCGGTCGCTTTGAAGAAAATCCTGCACAACATCGACCACGTCAGAGGGAGGACAGGGAGCGGGGTAGGGGGGGGGGCTATTTTCTTAACAATTAGGAAAGAAGGATGCGGGTAGAACCATTGTCAGTCAACGATTCTGCGGGCAAGGAACGGGTAGATTCAGAACACGGTTACTAATGCATGTATACACGAAATTTGGTTAAAAACCAGACAGACAAACAGACTAAGGCATTCTTTATAAAAGAACGGTTTGGATCGACAGCTATGGAGTCAAATCACAAAGAGAAAGTCAAGTAAACATATATATATACCTGTGTCTTTTTTATTATCTTAAAAATATGAGTGAGGACGAAATATTGAGTAGAACATTTTCTTAATGAGATCGCCTTCCTTCCTTTATTCCAGTGTTCCTAAAAAAATGTTAGCATTCGTACATCAGTCACATCACCTTTGAGAAAATACTGGCTTCAAGTATCATTGGTATTGTTGTTAGTATATTCTATTTGACCAGCTCGCACCAGTCTTCATAAAATTATAAATTTTGCTCTATTTTTACCATTGCAAATGTAGTAAATAGGTTATCGTACACCTTCGTATCCGTTTGTAGGTCTGTTTGACGGCTTCAATACAGATGTGTAAGACGGGGATGACATAAGTACATTTGTTTGCCTACTTAACAGCCATTCTTAATTGGACAAAAGTAGTTGAACATTTGACCAATTTTTTTCAAATTTGTGTGAAGATTTGTGTGAAGCCAATGATTTTGGGTGAAAATCTGTCGTGATTTTATAATGAAAATAATATTACTATATATATAAATAATGTACTTGCCAATGTATAGGATGTTAGGGCA
>SRHC01003362.1:0-16806 GCA_004794325.1 Pomacea maculata | reverse complement strand
TGACAGCCGCGGGCCCGGGTACACCAGACCCCCCTGTCCCCCCCTCTCGTCAGGCCTGAGCCGACCTAGGAGTCCAACAAAAGACCCTGCTTTACTTACTGACTACACGTAAAGTGTCCTTTCAGTCGGTGTGTCAGTTTCGCCGGACCTTCTCGTGTGTTCTCTTCTGCTGTGTCACGACTACATACACAGTGACAGTACACACACTATCACTCGCTGACACTACACGCTCACACAAGTGCTACAGTTTAAGACATAGATTTATTTACAGAATATATACATCTACCAACAAAACAACTACCAAACTTATACTAGCCTACCTACCTATTGAGAACCTAACACCTAGCTCAACACCCAAGGGAGGGGAAAAGGAAAGAGACTGAGTGTAGCGAGCCGCTATTTCCAGCGGACCAGATGCATATTTCAGCGCCTTGGTACTTCTCGCTAACTCAGGCGCGGCGCTGCTGTACGCCCGCATTTTGTACAGGGCAGCTTGGGTACTACGTCACCCGCAGTTGCTGCCCTGTCTCGCGCTGCGCGCCGCTCGCGCGGCCACGCGTGGGGTGGAAGGGGATGTGGGGTGGAGGGACTAGACGCTGTCAGCAGTACCGCTGACCGAAACTAGCGCTCCCGCTACATATGTAATGCTGCTTAATTTATTCAGTGAATATTTCCATTTCTTTCATCTAACGCTTTTTTAAGCATTCAAATGTCATTGTTTTGACATGAATGTTTGAGTTGACGTTAGTCTGGGAATCACATATTTGAAATCTGTAAATCCATTATTTAAAGTTTTCATTCAAAGCATTGACATTATTTCTTAGTTTGGAGGTTGTGGGGGTTATAGGCAGTCGGACAGTCCCTACAGTGTCGCATGCTGTACGTGGAATGTCGATGATAGATTTTAAAGAATTATTTAAATATATAAAGTTCAGTAAAATCGTGGCGTGTTAAAGGCGTTATAACGAAGCCAGAGACTAATTATAAGCTTTTCGTGTCAAGCTGTTAGTGTGGAGCATTGAGGACTGGGTATGTGGTTACAGACTAAAGTAACGTCCTAACAACTTATGTCGCATGCTGAGTATGGATGTAGGCAGCGTGCACGTACTCTGTATGGTGCGAACCGGGTGCATTAAGGAGTGGGAAGCACATTGTGGTACTGTGTCAGTGGTCAGTCACAGGCCGCGGGTGCGCAGACGACACAGAAAAATAGAAATCCTTGCCCTAACGGACCGATCTCTGAACACGAAGTCACCGAGTCTCTACACAAACTGAAGTCTGGTAAAGCAGCAGGACTGGATCACGGACGTATATTTTCTGCTACAATGTCAAACCTATGTTGACATCAGGGCCAGCTAAGTGTCTTACACCTGACATACACCGGGCCCCAGCAGACGACGTTCACCGAGTTGCTGTCTCTGGCGGAAGCACGCGCCATAAGAAGTGTCGCAATGTATATTTTCTAGACATCAAAGAGGCGCAGTGAACCGGTACTTCATAAATAATGTGACCAAATGGGGCCGATGGCCTAATATACTAGTTTGGGTGCATGGATGTATGTAGGTGGGGATATGGGTGTGCGTGTGTGCACGTGTGTTGAATATGAAAGAAAAGAGAGAGGGCGAACGAAGAATGGTCTGGGAGAGTGCAGGTGATATGTAGTATTATATATGGCACATTATATTCGTCTGTCTTCGGCAGACCGTTGTAGTAGAGACCATGATCGTAGCTTGCATGACTCCATACGTTGTGACTACCTAGATTAGACCTGATGGTCAATTTGTGCACAGTATAAGTGTGTGGGTGTGATGTATGTGTGTACGTGTGTCTATAGGGGGTGTCAAAAAGCCGAAAAGAAGAAATGATAAGAAAGTATACCCATCTCATGTCTTATGGCTGTTTGTTTTTGGTTTTTTTTTTTTATTGATGATGATTGTAACAATATTTCACCCAATGGGTCATTGACCCATCATATAAACAGTTCTCAGTTCTCTCTCTTTCTTTCTTCTGGTGATGAGCAAGTGAGCGAGCCTGGTTGATTCTAAAAGTCTGCATATAGCCAAATGAACAAGTCACACAACTAAAAATATAAGTCAATTACATACAATATTTACAAAATGGACGGGTTTAATGCACAAAGCATGGCTCCAGATTTCACCAATTGTAGTTTCTTCGTCTGTTTTACATAACAGACATTCATATATTAAAAGACAAGACTGGTTGGAATATCTATAAAGAGATAAAGTTTAAAGTTATATAATAGAAGTAAAGTAAAGTTTAGGGGAAATATAAACAAAACATTGATATTCAGTTGTAAACGTAGATCTCCAATTTCGAATATAACAAAAAATTCATAAATATATCACAGAATAAAACCTGAAATTTCAGGCTGATTTTTCTCTTTTTGTTACTTGTAGTATATTAATACTGTTAGTCCAGAGCAATGATTGATTTGTCATCATCAAATTGTCATCACTAAACATTAGAGCAGTTATTAGACGAACATAAGACTGAACGATATGATACTAATAACTTAACAAAATTGGATTATAAAAACTTCAGTAAGATGTCATTTAAAGATCTGAACAATGTGGGCCTAAGTATACTTCCGAAAACTAAAAGGACTTCTACTCAAAATGAGAAAAAATGGTTTTGGATTGAATGTCTTTGTGTTGTCCTTGGTCAATACCTTTTGTGCTTTAACCACCCCTTATAACCAGGTTAATTTATAATGGATGCTACAATACTTTCCTTAATCATTACTGTAAAATTTCCAGGGAAAGTAGTCTTTGTTATTTCTAATCCAGAATGAGTAAGAAAAACTATGTTTCTGCATCACCACTAAAACTGTAAATAAAACAAATAATAACAACAAGCAGTTTTGGACTCCGTTTCTGAGTACTGTCATGTCGTATTTATCATTTGTGACGATCCCAGGTCCACCATGACAGCGAGAGCAGTGAGTGTATACACATGTTGTTACACTGGCCCGATACTGTTGTCAGACTTCACCAGCATCCCCGCAAAGCCGATCTCGATAACCTGAAGACATGGAACACAGCACACAACAAATATAAGGATCTTTTGTATAGGCAGACCAGCATCTGGATGGACAGACAGATAAGTAAAGAAAACCAAACCAACAAACTTCTTGTAAAATATGATCGATGCTCTATCTCAGAATGAACAAGACCCAAGCCAAGTGTAGAGACGCGTCCACATTCTCTGGCACTCCTTCTCACTCTTCTTCTTTCACACTTTCGGATCGTGCTTAGCTTTGAATTAATTTTTTTACGATATATTCAATTTATCCTTTGTGATTCTAAGCCCTGCGTACTGGTGTTAGTCATGCCTGTAACATGTGGAACTGTTGGGAGCTCGTGTGGACGATTTATTCGCTATTTTCAGGACTTCAAACGCGCTCGGTTGACGAATCCACACAGGAAGGCCCGGATGTTAAGGTCACAATGTTTGTCTCTAGTTTGCTAGCTCGTTGTTATGGACTGGAAACGTGAAATTAAGCACAGGTTTCCATCACGGTTCACAGACAGCTAAGACCAAAACCATTTCTGGTGGCCATGATTCTGATAGCCGTAGAACTGTTTAATTAATTGTCTTTCTCAGTCAATGTACATGTCTATAGTTTATTCAAATAATTGTGACCGTAAGCTGTGTCAACACTGGTGTTCGAAGTGCCCTGCCTAAATTCAGACGTCTCACCCATAAAAGGACATGCCCTAAGATATGCAGATAACTGTTTTTACTAACCGTGACAGCCAATTTTGTCATGTGACCAAAAAATACCTGTTTTCACAAGATTCAGTTGTCTGACCGATCACTATATGTTTTTAATATTTTCCAATTCCGTATAAATATTTCTTGAATGGTAGTATTTTCTATCATGCAACTTAATTGTAACTTATAAAGATGATAATTTGTGTATTATTCACTTATTGTGATAATCACTCTTTGAAGTGGCTGATGACGTAATCAGCTGTTTGTAATTCATTCGTTCTCTCACTCTCACACACACGTGGAAGTTCACCTGCAATAGCAGTAAGTGAGCCAGGATCACAGCGGCGATAACGAGATTATCCTGAACTTTCTTCTGAAGCATGTCGTAACAGCCCTACAAAACAGAAGAGCATTAACAGCTTCTTAAAACAAAGATCACCAAAAAAGTATTTATGTCAAAGCAACTTTACAAACATAACATCACCCTACAAAGTGTGCATGAACCCGTGAGTAATCTGCATGACACTTATGGTCAAAAGCGCAATTAATATTCTTAAATTCATTGCAATTGTTAATTATTGATTAATTTGTAATTCTAGGTCATACAGGATATTCATATTTTGAACCTTTTAACTACATGCGACAAAGACAGCTAATAACATCTTCAATGACAATGAAGAATTTGTAGCTGTGAATTGCTGAAGACATCTGAATGGGAGCTCACCTCATCGTTGTACATGTCCTTGGTGGCGTAAGGAGGCTCTGCTGTACACGCCTGCTTCGCCGTGTTGTTCGTACCTTCGATAATATCCTTCCGGCAGCACGTGGGCGGCAAGGTGCCGTTGAAATCCTCCTGCCCTCGGATCCCGCAACAGTCAAGCTGTACACAGTATACAGAACACACATAGTGTCTTCATCATCCAGACTGTTACACAACACAAGTTTTACTTGAAACAAAAGGAAGGACTTAAAAGTGGAAAAAAATAGGAACAAGAAAGAAGAACAAAGAAATGGTAATGAAAGATGCTAGAAATTCTCTCTGTTCTAAAATTCCTCTCTCTCTCTCTCTGTATCACTCTCCTCTCTTCCCTCTCGCTCACACCGTAAAAGCAGCAGATGGAGGACAGAGCTAGTCTAACCACACTCCTCACCAAGTAGTTCATCAGGTTGATGGAGAACGAAAAAGGATCTGAGGCGCTTTTATTGAAATCGCTTTTGACCTTGTCGCCAACTCTGCTTCGAATGTTGTCGTGAAGCTGTTGAAATATAAACGTAAAGCTTGCTATGTATAAAAATCTGTTTTTATCAAGCTGAAAGACTGTGTCAAGACTAGCTAAGCGTAAATGTATTGATGTTTAAATATGTTCAAGTACGTTTCGATACATTGTATTGTTGATGGAGTAAAGTTATACAATAATTTATCTGGAATTTTATTTCTAATCACAGATAATACTGCACACTCTCATGCTACATGACTGTACAATGACAGGCTATATATCAATACACAATCACAGGCTACATAGCTGTAGGCAACCAAAGGCTACACTATGTATCAAGGCACACGCACACGACAGAACGCATTGTACAGTCACGTGGTACAAGGCTGAATACAATCACCACATAGGTACGTGTCTTACCACTGAATCTTTAGCAAGGAACATGCCGCCCACGACGCCCTGGCAGATGACCAGAAGGGACATAGAGATAATGAACTGAAGACATAAAACATTATCGGTGTGATTCCAGCAGCGAAAGAAACTCTCAAAAATTTGAATTGACTGACTACCACCTCCCAACCCTACCCCCTAGGAATATGTACACTAGTCTAGGACGTAGTCAAGGTGCTCGCGTACCAACCGTCAAACCATGCCAGTAGTGGGTTAGTGCCACAGTTTGAAAACCGGGGCTCTACACTACTTAAATCCCATGCCACAGATTAGCTTCAAGACCATGTAAAATATTTATTTGTTATTTGGCTTTTTTCTCACAAATCGTTGTGGAATAACCTTGCATTCTATGGCTTCTACACCCAGGTCCTTGACCTCGAGACTTGCTTTCTACGTTTCCCTCCCCACGAACAGTTTACATCGCATGGAACTAACACAAAGCAGAAACGCAGAAGGGAAGAGAGAGATAAGCAAAATAAAGTGAAGGATAAAGAGTAAAGTAATGTGTTTTCACCCCAAGAAGCAAGAGTTTCCATTTCCCACAGGCCCCGCAGCAAGCCATGAAAGAGATGCAGAACAGAACGCCCCCGAAGACCATGAGGGCCACGCCAGCGTCCCCCACAAAGGGCAGGTTGGTGACATCCTTGAGGTCAGGGATGTGGAAGGCCGTACGGTCCTCGTCTTTCACTATTATAGATGTCACACCAAAGATGATCTGCGTCAGCTTGTCCGGAAGGAACTTTAGCAATGCTCCTACTACCACGACAGCTAAAGAGGCCAGCTGGAACAATCCAGAAGGAGAGAAGCTTTCACATTGAAACAGGCTAGTGAGCGTGAGGTTTTCGTTCTGGTTGTCTTACATCACAACATAATTTCTTACCTGGTTCTTTAACACTGAAACGTCAAGGGCAATAAAAATTGTGTTCATCATGGTAAACAATTGGCTATTGTTTTCTTTTTTTTAATATATTAAACTACAGATATGAAGCCACAAATCTGGTTCAATTCAATTCAACAATAATGTCTGTAACAACAGAATTGTTTTTTAAAAGCGTGAGGCTTACTCCGAAATCTTAGGTCTACTTCCAATAATTATTTTTAAGAAGAGGCGGAACCTACCACAAAGCCAATGTTGAGGACAACGAGGACGATTCTGCCGATGAAGGACAGGCAGCCCATGATGAACTAAAGCTCTGTTCTTCTAAGTGATGTAGGAGTTTCAGGCAGGTGCCGCTGTACAGCGAGACATTTACAGAAATGTGTTAATTAAATCATTTACGTGTTTATTTTTTTCTGAAGATTTGGGAATTGTGTCTTTACCATTAAATTTAAGAAACTGTTCGGTATAGCGAGGACACAGTACGAAGCCGATACCTTTAGGGCACGTTCGTATACTGCAATGCAGCAGACTCCAATAACGGTGGTGGTGGTGCTGGTGCTGGTGCTGGTGGTACAACTTATAAAGAGAATGTCCTCACGACAGGAGCACAGTGCTCTTAAGCCAGAGAGAAGAACAATAGAGTTACAAACTCAAAGGGGGTAGGGGGAAGGGAGGTGCGCAAGTACATGGGGGTGCGCCTTTAATAACAGACTGCCAAATGTTTGACTCTTTTCTGCATGGAACTGGATTCTTTTACCATGCTTCATATGAGTAAGTAAATCTATTTTAAGTTTGCGGATGTGTTGACCGTGAGGTGTGATGCCTCCTAAGGTGCTCAGCAGAGGGCGTTAGCAACAGGCGACCTGACACTACGTCACAGCGCGACCTGTCCTGCACCTCCGCCCCGTGTTGCTATGCTGTGTTTTGTCGTGTACACAGAGTGTTCCACGTATATCCTGCTCAGACGTATGTAAGGTGTGTCGCAATTGAATGTTATGTGTGGACACATGGAAGGTGTGTCGTGTCTGACCACGCCAGTAACGTTTGTCCATGCAAGCTGTTGAACAGTACAGCACCTGCCGTAATGCTGGCATCAAAATTGAGATACGATTAAAGTAAGAACTCGAGTATACACATGTATATATACACAGACTCAAAGACGAACGAGGAGTAGAGTTAACAGTTTGCAGTTATAAAATACTTTTTCTATAAAAGGTTGGAGGGTCCGCTCTTCTTGTTGCAAACAGTTTCAAGCACATTCAAGTGCAAGCTCATAAATTAAATAGTTCAAACTTGTTCCTCTTCAGATCGTGTAGTGTTTGTTGAGATCCATGCGTGACCTCCAATAAAGACTTCTATTTAAGTGAGTGAGGTCCGCTTTCGGTTTGTGCTGGAAACGACCTACGCCAGTGGCACTCCCTACAGATTGAGCAACAACCTCTGTCAGGGAGTGTCGTCTGCGTCACAGCATTGTCAACAACGTGTTGCAGTAGAACAGAAGTGAAAGTAAAGGAAAGCAACTTAGCTTTACTAAACATATAAATAGTCTTTCGTACGCGAACATAAATGTTACATTAAGACATGCCAACGTAATTACAGGGTTATATGTAATGTCGCTTGGTAACGTTTGTTGAGTAAATCTGCTTCAAAACAAGTGTCTACCTAGTTTCTAGTTTCACCATAGAACAATCACTCTTAAAACGAAATGTTATAGAAAATAAATGATACAATTCTAAAAATTATGAGAGAGAAGATGGATCACGCAAGCGAATATATCGTGTTTATGAAGTTATTGATGCAACATTTGATCAAACCCTCCAATCGGAGGAGGCGAGGAGTAAAGAGATGACAGATTACCAAACCTAAAACACAAATAATGAAGCAATGTGGTCCCAAACGAATAAAAACAGGTAAAAACAAACATAAAGAGGAATACGAAAATGTACAAGACTATGTACAGAGGTAAGTGAAACCTGATCACACACGGCAGACCTCACGATCGCAGACGGTGGAAACAAATAACTTTTAACTCAAAATTAGCTAACCCTCACAAGTAATTCAAAAATTGTTTAAATAACAGTCTAAAATTCACAAACTCACAGACCTTTGAAATGGTTTAACGCACAATTTTATCAACAACAAATCTCTCATACAGTAACTCACAGGCTGACAAACTTTACAGACTTTACAAACGACACCCGTGACGTCAGGTGAGGACGTACCTGTACGGTGCTGTCAGCTGTGTGTTTGCCGAGCGTCAGGACGAGTGCTTAAAAGAACGTAAGAGCTGATTGTGAGCAACCAATTTGTGAGCAACCTATTTGTGAGGTATAATACAGTCTCTTAAATGAGGTGGTTGGTTATACATAGCACTCAGTTCAAAAGAAAAATGACGAAAGTTGTTCCTTATATCCTTGCACACAAATAAAATATGGAAAGGAGTCTTTTGCAATCCACAAGGAGGTTCTTTACACCTGGTCGTCAATGAGCCTATTCATTCCGCACGTCTCGACGTCAACACCCTCCTCCTACCTGATTTATACCCCGCCACTGACATACCGGCTTTCAGGATTTAGCGTGGAGGTACCTGTCTGTCGGCCTTCTGTCTTCTCGCAAACAAGACCACCGTGACCACGTATCTCTCCTTTGTAAATAGTCTGCCTCAAACCTCCCCTTCCTTTTCCTACCTTCCGCCTCCCTTTTCTGAACAAAGAACAACGCTGAGACATAAGAGAGAGCAACACGCGTGTTTAATACTTCTCCAAAAAACAATCTCTCCTCCCTGTTTGAACACAAACTGACAAGGAATAAATAATAAATAAGCGAAAACTGTCTAGTGTTTGTCATACCATTAAAGTATCTCTTGTCTGTCAGATATTGTTGGACTACCACACAACACAAGGTGAGAAACACAAAGCAGATAAGTAATATTACAATCCTGCGTCGCTAAATAACAGATAGAAATACTAAGCAATGATATCAGCTTTACACATAGCCATGACCTTTCTGGCACCAGGTTTGACCCAGAGATTAAGTGATTCACTGAGAAATATCTCTCAATGAAGAACAGCACATATTCTTCTGATGTTTTATTTAATCATAATTGTCTCATTTGTCACTAAAGGTTTGGTAATCTGCATCATTAGACTAAAAGTAGGACCCGAGCTCCCTGCTGCCCAACGTTCCCTGTCAGTGCTCTCTTCTCATTGACTGCACGAGGCAGTGGACTGAAACCTCCTCTGAACCTGTGCCCCTACTCTGTATTGAGTGACGTCACCTCTGTCTGAAATAGTCGACAGCCATCTGCCAGGTGCTTCGCAGGTTAATGGGGCAAAACCAAAAAAAAAAAGATAAAAAAAGAAAAGAAGTACCTTACAAGGCTAAGAAAGACATGAGTAGGTGCTACTGGCTGTCACGGGACTTCGTTAGCCAGTCAAGCGAGCCATAACTGTCATGAGTCATACATAGCCAAGCTTCAGTGGGGTTTTTTTCTACTACTTTGAACTTGTTGAAGCAAATGCAACCTTAACTGAGACACCGGTAGAACAGCAACGACCACAGCGGCCTAGAAAATTGCAGTCACTGTTTTTGCTGAATTCAACAAAAGGATTCATAAAGTGAATCGTTGATTCTTTGGTAATTTTAGTTCTTGAATTGTAGCCATACAACGAGAAGTTTGCATCACAGCAATCAGGGACATAAAGATAACAAGTCAGACAAAGAAAAAAGTCGTCTATGGTTTCTGTCAGATTTATAATAATAATAAAAAAAAGTATTGTCACAGACGTGTTGTCCAATTGACTTTAACAACTAAAAACAGTGAGACAGGTGGACTGGAGGGATGAGCTTTTGAAAAATGATTGTTGTTGAGTAAATGTCTATATACACGTGGAGTCGCACTCCTCACATTTGATTGCTGCACAGTCACGTGACGAATTCGCACAAACGATGTCATTAATCTTCAGACACACCATTAGCAGGGGACGTCCCTCCATTGTCGTCATCTGTCATGCTTTCTGGTGGCTCAAAGAGGAGAAACCTTGTTGATTTTTATGATAACAATAGCCAAAATTATTTCAACAACCTGCAAAATAAAAGAAAGTTGACACACTTTATTCAATGGCACCATGGCATTAAATCCCAGCATCCTCTGGTCTCATTCACTTTCATTCGATCTGTTCTGCAAGTCTATGTCTATATATTTGTGTGTGAGAGAAATTATTTCAACACACACACACATATATATAGTTATCTGTATATGAGAACTTCATGCCATTGTCCTCGTGGATTAATAAACATGTGTTGTATTGTGTTGTGTTATTATTTGTGGTAAAGTCTTCGTACGGCTGGTAGACGGTTTAGATGATCCGTTTCCCTCACCCACCCCAATACCGCTACGCCTAATGTATTTTTACCTGCAAGAGTAGAATGAATCCCATAATAACAGAAGCTGCAATCACTTTGTCTGTTATCTTGCTCAGAAGCGTTTCATAACATCCCTGTAAACAGAAATGCACAATACACATGCACGCATAAACAGGTCTTCATAATCACACGCGTGCATAGACATAACAAACATTAATGCGGTGACCTATAACCTTGTTCTATCTGCACGTTCCCACAAAAAGTCGTAAACATACCCTCAAACAACACTTTTATGATTTTTAAATTAGTAGTATCAGGAAAAATGTATCCGAGATATTACAGTAAATCATGCAAAGTGAGTCTCAAGTCCCATATCAAAGTCTTCCCCCTCCATTTCGCTCTCTTTTTTTTTTCTTGCTTGGTCTAATGCTAGCTCGGACAGTAAAGACAATAACAATGCGGCGTTCTTTCTTGTTGTACACGTGTTTGCAGGAATCACTACTCTTCCTGTTTCACGTGTTGACCTCTGACCGTTGGGCTGACCACTCACCACCGTGTTGTAGTCGGTGGGCGGTGCTGACGATGTTTCGCACGCGTTCTTCCTGGCGTTGTCGGAGCCGTCGATGATGCTCTTCAAGCAGCACGTGGGTGGCAGGGACGAGAAGTCAGTCTGACCCCGAATACCACAGCAGTCCAGCTGCACGACAAAGGTCAGGTTAGGTCGGGGTGACTATCGTACATCACGAACTGACCCAACCATATATCAGCTTGATAAACGGATACTGCGACATCCTGAAGAATCTGCTCCATCACTTATACATTGACGACGAACTATAATACTTATGCATAGCAATGATATACATATAGTCATATATATGTACAATCATATCTTTATTAGGTATATTCCTATTGAAATTATAAAAAATTAATACAAGTGGCGGTGCTTTCTGACAACGCCTTTTCTTACGATTGTTTGAACTATTACACTACATCTATGACTACACATCTACCACTACACCTTTGTACTACTACAGTGTAAGTAGAAGTGCTTTGACAATAAATAAGGTGCACTCACAAGGTAGTTTAGGAGATTGATGGAGAATGAGAAAACATCCTGTCCATTTGCCTGAAAATCTGACTTCACTTTGTCTCCGATGGTGTCTTCAATCTTCTTGTTAAACTGTATCGAAATAAAAACGACCTGACTGTGAAAATAATCAGAACATGAATAAGAAAGAATAGTTTTTGGCTAGAAGCCCGTTTATCGTCAGCATGCTTCACTGTTTAACTCATGACCAGCTTGTAGAAAAACATTGTCAAAATTTCTGTCATTATTTGTTTGAAAACATCAAAGTTGTGATCACGGTGTTTAAAGATAACAATAATACTGTCAACAAATTGTTGAAAGATTATATTTTTACACACGCACGCGCGCACACACACACACAGACGAGTTGTTTTCCCTCCTTCCCAACTTGCCACAGAATCCTTGGTCATGATGAGTGCGAAGACAACGGCTTGAGCGATGACAAGAATGGTCAGGACGACTATAAACTATAGATGACAGACACAAGGGGAGCAAGGTGAGTCAAAGCACGCAAGGGTTAACTTTTTTCTTACTTTCTTTCTTTTTTTTTTTCTTTATTTCTTCTTTATGGTTTCATTCAAATCTCGACACTGATGAAGCAACTACGTAGATGCTTTTTATGACAATTTGCTAACCCGTTAATCTCTATTAGTCAAGAACGATAGGGCATTAAACTCAGCTTTAGAGCAAAGAACTGTGTGACTAGTAACCGTTAGCTCTCTGTTTATTACTACCATGCCACAAGGACTAAATATTACAATTTAAAGGAGGTTTATTTTTTACCATACACACTAATGTCATTACTATGTACAGCAGCAGTTTACTCACAATGTACAGAAGGACTCTGTAGTTACAGCAAGCGCCGCAGCAAGCAGTGAAGGAGACGAAGAAGAGGATGGCCCCGAAGATGATGAGTGCATAGCCCACTTCGCCCAGGAATGGTAGCTGTGACACCTGCGCGATGTTGGGGATGTTGAATGCGGACTTGTCGCTGGACTGCACCGAGAAGGAGGCTGCCCCGAAGACCAGCTGCAGGAACTTGTCGGCCGAGAACTTCAGTAGAGCCCCGATGACCACCACGCCCAGCGAGATGATCTGTATGAGCAGACACGCCATCATGACAACAAACAGCAAGAACAACCACCAATCAATAAAGTACTTTAGAATCACAAGTGAACAGATAGCTCATTGAGTAAAAGGTTAAAGCTGTTCATATGTTTATGTATTTTCACTCACAAATCTGTATATTTTCCGGTTTAGGCAGAAATGTGCCATTCTTTTGTAATAATTTCCATCTCTGGACAAGTTCATGAGCAACAGCTCCATTGCTCTTTAGTCAAGAAGATATTGCAGATGAAAGATTTTCTTCTAATAAAAACCTATCTCTGTTTATGTGTTTGTGCTGTGACGAGCCTCGCTGGATGCACGTGCTGTTTGTAACATTAGTTCAGCAGTGACACAAGACTTTCACACAACAGACAGCCATGGACCTTTTTTTCTAGAACATTCTTTTCCGACAAATACTCGGCTGATTCACAGGGCTCAAAAACATTGTTGCTCTCTACCTCGAAGAGTTTCAGGCATAATAAGAATTATAAAGTTTAAATAATATTGAAAAAAGTGCAAATGGATGACTTTTCATAAAAATACAGTAAAGTTTTACGACATCTTGACCCGTGCAAACACCCTTCTAGTGTATTCAAGTAAATTAATTGTCGATTGCAAATCTAATGACTTTTCTCTTTGCAGTTGACAACTCTACTAATTCTGTTCGTTCTATATTATAACCTGAAGACAAAAGCCTGTACACTTTCTGCTAGATAGACAACTATCGTGTTAAGACGAGAACCTGATCATCATACCGCGATGGCGATGTTGATGACAACCAGAACGACTCGAGCAGCAGTCGAGATGCACATTTTTCCTTTAGTGATTGTGTAGTCGTCGAGGGAAGAGTCAGACCTCGGTCACAGTCGTCTCGAAGTGTCCTGTCGTTGCGAGGCGACAACCCTGTGTGAGCTTCTAAAAGAATACAATCCCTGAGGTGCTGTACCTACATTAACTTGCCATTGTCTCAGCTTTTGTCTACATGACGTGTCTTCTACAGGTAAGGTCAAGTTCTTTTTGGCCCGTGCTGAAAGTCACGTGTCTTGAAATCGTTAAAACGATTGATTTATTTCCTCAACTGATTAACGTACGAGCAGGCAATCGTCGTCTAGCTCTCTGTTAGACGATAAATGCAGAAACGTTTTCGGGATAAATAGGAATAAACTGATCATTTAAAACAATGTTTATTTAAACGACAACAATATTTGTATTACATTCTAACGAAAACTCTTTGCCTTTCGATAGAAATGTTCATTCCCCCCACCCCAGCAGACCCCTACTGATCTCTGCTGTAGACCCATTATCCGGTCTACCTTGTCCCACCGGCTTGTAGTACACTCCCAGTCGCCATCTTTTTTTCTTGATTTCTTTTTTTTTCCTTTACTGGACTCCAGCTCTATTTTTGGTAAGGAGTACAAATAAGTTCTATCGAAGGTATAAATGTCTGTTCACACATAGCTTTGATTTAGCCACCAACCCCTTGATTTGCTAAAATTCTGTTACTCAGACTGTCTTGCTGCTGCTGACATCAGCATTAAAATGTACAACTTCAAATATCAAAGGTAACTATCTTGTCTTGAGCAATCTGTGGAAAGTTCTTAAGCATCCATGCAAAGAGAATTTGTCTCATAGTTTGGGGCAAGGGTTGGTGGGGGTGATTAGTATTTTACGCCGAGCCAGCAGTCTATATAACGGTAAGGCAGTCAGCCCTGTAAACAGATGACACATGCAGAGAAAGAACAGTGAGCCCAAGACGAGATTCGAACCCAGCCCAGCCTGTCCTCACCACCAGATTGCCAGCTTGCAGCAAGCTATGGACGAGTAAGAACTGCGATGGCAGTACATGTGGACTACAAGAGACGGAATGTGCGAGGGTGCAAAGACTGAGACTGCTGGAAGAAGACTGAAAACCAATGACGGATAACAGCTCGTCAGCGAGTGGCTGAAAATGTGATTAACTGGCACCAGTCCGTTAGCTGACGTTGGTAACCTGGCGTTGGCCTGTCACACTAGTGTCTCACTGGGAATGTCACGGCTCTGGCGTGGCCTTAGCAACGCTCCATTGTTTGTCACTGTGGTCGGGGTCACAGTCGTGGGTCACCTCGCTCACCCATCGTCACAGTACATATATTAATAAATACTAGCAGAGTACGAATATAGCACTGCATAGAATGCTGTATGACCAAAGCTAAGCTTATCGCGCTTGACAAGAGCTCATTTATACTTTTGCAAAATGGAAAATTCCCAAGTATCCATTCACACACACAGGCGCACGCGTGATACTCTCTCTTTCCCACCACATTCCCATGTACCAGACAAACACGGTCGTTGAAGGACATTACAAACACCATAAACAAACACTTCAACCCCAGTAGGAAAGAAAAATCTGAAATAAGAAAGCTTCAACTATTTTTGGTAGGATTTACATTGTGTACATTAAAGAGGGTGTATTTCACTGTTTGAAAGACCTTTATTGTCTGTCTGTCGGTCGGTCGGTCGGTCGCTCGGTCTCTGGACAGGTGAACTCCAAATCTCATACAATTCAACTGGCTGTTTTGTCGCTCGATCAGGTCTCGAGTACGGGTTGTCACCGGTGGTAATAAGAAAGCAGCTGACAGGCACGAACTTGCTGAATAACGGGTCATAGGCAGGTTGCTACCACCATACTCAAGCCACGAACCCTAGCGTGGTACTAAACCTGTGTTTATTGGGTTTATTGCACAAGCAGGCACCTACATGCTCTCTCTCTCTTACAGTATACCCTTGCTAGAGCTAAGCACACTCTGTGTGTGTATATATATATAAAGAAATAAAAAAGAAATCACTGTGAGACAGAAAGACTTCATCTCTCTCGAGGAAAGAGGATCCATTTAGCCTTCATCGTGATAACCTTAGTGTTGGTATCCCAGCGAAGTCTGGAAGATCGTCCCCAGGTGATGAAATGTGTCGACAATATATCCACCTCCTTGTTATAGATAATAGCTATGGGACTTAGTGGAGAAGTCTGACGGAAATTAAAAGACAATCTTTTGGTTGTTCTGACATTAAGTTATGAGAAACAGCGTTCATACTTGTTTAGGTATAGTATGGAAATTTAAGATGGTTTGTAGCTTTGAACACTCTTGGAGAGGCACACTGCTGGGGAGGATTTAGTCCTATAGTCAATTTACTTGTTTGTTGACAATAATGTTAGTTTATTTTTTTGATTGTCAAAGGTTGTTGAGACAATGGTTCTGCATGCATGTGCTTGAACTAACACTAACCCCACAAACAACCATGCACACAAACGCATGCGCAATATTATATCCCTTTATTTTCAGGAAGTTGTAGCCAGGTGTTGATAAGGTTCGCCTGTCAGGACCTTGAAGACTATTGCCTGACTACAGATCGTCTAGCGCGAGTAAACACAGAGCGAACGTTGGCAGGAGGGTCAGAGGGGGGAGACAGTGACATCACAAAGACCTGCCAACCAGGAAGACTTTTTGTCCCCAACACAAAAGGTTTTTAGTTATCGCACGGGGGGGACGCACTTTATGTGCACAAAGTAGATCAAGTGCTTGGCACCAGGCCATACTCAGTGGAGCGATTGTGTTTCTCAAAGGATATTTCTGAGCATGACGCCTCTCCGTCCCGCACCTACAAGCATGCTACTAAGGACTGCCAAACACACTGCCTCAACCACGTAGATATATATATGTATACTGGGTTTAGCAAACAGTATTCTGTCAAAAACATCATGTTAATTATGACTCAGCTTTCTTAGCTGCCTGTCATATCTGACCCCCACCTGCCTACACCTCCCTCTCTGAGCATCAGTAGACGACAGTGAACACTGTGTGTGTTTAGGTCACAGAACTCAATGCTTTCACTCCCTCCTTAGCTTAGCCAGGGCCGCCGAGAGCCAGCCCGGGCCCCGGGACAGACGACATCTCCGGGCCCCTTGTACTTGTAATCGTAAATTATTT
>SRHC01003361.1:0-16844 GCA_004794325.1 Pomacea maculata | reverse complement strand
CTGCTTCATCTGCCAGTTTCTCTATGTGATATCTTTTGTCGGTTCTTGTCATCCTCTTCACCTCTTTGTTCAGTTTTGCATATCTTTGTCTGTGTTGTTCCTTCAGGCGTTCAGATCTGGTGCTGTTGATTTTTTGTTTGGCTGACTTTCTCTCTTCTATCTTCTTCCATGTCTCTTCTCTGATCCACTGGTCTTTCTTTTCCCGTTGGAAACCCAGTATTTTCTCTCCTGATTCCTGTAAGACTCGATTGAAGTCGTCTAAGGTCATCTCTTGTTGCTCTCCTAGTGCCTGGAACCTGTTCTTTACTTCCATAGCAAAGGCCCTTTCCGTGGCTGGATTTTTCAGTTTGCCGGAGTCCACTCTCTGCTGACGTGCCTGTTTTCCTCGTGATCGACGCAGCTTCAGAGAAACTGTGGCTATCACAAGAGTGTGGTCACTGGCAATGTCTGCTCCTCTGTAGGCTCTAACATCTTGAAGTGAGCTCCTCCATTTTCGGTTGATGATGACATGGTCTATCTGGTTCTTTGTGATCCCATCTGGTGATGTCCATGTTGCCTTGTGGATGTCTTTGTGTGGGAAGAGTGTGCCTCCAATCAGTAGGTTTTCTTCACAAAAGTCTGCCAGTCTCTCTCCGTTGTCGTTGATGGTTCCAATTCCATGTTTGCCCATGACATGCTCCCTGCAGGTGTTGTCACTTCCCACCTTGGCATTGAGATCGCCGATGATGAGCAACACATCGTGGGCTGGAACGCTCTCTGAGACTGCCTGGAGCTGATCGTAAAAAGCATCCTTGTCTTCTGCCTCAGAGTCATTTGTTGGTGCATAGCAAGCTAGCACTGTCAGCTTGGTGTACTTTGAATGGAATCTTGCTCTCAAAAGCCTGGGTCCATAAGGCTTCCATTCCAGCAGTGCCTTTTCCGTTTTCTTGTTGAGGAGTAGAGCTAATCCTTCAGAGTGCTGAGCGTCTGATCTTCCTGAGAACAAGATGGTATGTCCTGACGATAGTCTCCTCTTTCCCGTGCCGGTCCATCTGACCTCACTGACTCCCAGGATGTCCAAGTTGTAGTTGTCAAACTCCTTGACTAATTGGAGCATCCTGCCAGTCTGGTACAAGGTCTGGATGTTCCAGCACCCCACCCTCAACTTTTTCCTCGGCTTCAGTAAATCCGCTGTCGGGGCGCCAGCTCCCTCTCGGGTTTGGCTGTCGTCCGTCATTAGTCCAGTCTCCTAGTGTGCTTCATTACCTTCGCCATCTGTGACGAGTTCTCTGGTTTTAGTTTCTGTAACATGATTTTTTTTTACATGGTGGGGTTGTTAGCCCTACCACAACCTATTTTACCTCTAGGTGAGGTGTCCCCCTTAGTCGCCTCTTACGACATGCCTGGCTGGATGGCAGGGACCCTATTCTTACAATGCTTGCTAGGCAAGCATACCCCGGGGTCCCACAGGGGACAAATCAAAATAAGTACATAAAAACCAGTACATTTTATAAAATTAATTAAAAAACAACAATAAGAAAAAAAATTTAACGAAATTAAACAAAGCATTAATTATTGTGCATATTATTGTTTCAGGTGCAAGTTGATGTGGACTGGGGACCAAACCCTGCGTGAGAAATGCAGATCCCTCTTGACTGCAGAGGCAGCATTGATGGACACGCCAGTCCAATCCCCAACCAAGTGCTCAGCTGAACAGGCAGACTTCATCATTTATGAAGAAGTTACCGGCACACCTGAGACAACTACCTTCCTGATGTCTGGATTGTCGCAGAATGTCAATGAAGTGGACAAACACCCCACGATCAAACAACTCTATCTGCGCACCAACACCGTCTTGCCAAGCAGTGCTGCGGTTGAGAGATAGTTCAGTCTGGCAGGACTTATCATGACAAAGCTGCGCACTAGGGGGACAGACAGCAACTTCGAGGCCAAAGTTCTGGTCAAGTTCAATTCCATGGAGGACTGAAAGCATGTAGATTTGTTTGAACAGTATTCACAAATTATCAGCACTAAGTCAAAAGTTTGTTTTATACCTTTGCATTTTGTTGTTAATATGGAGTTTTTGGTGGTCTCAGATCAGAATAAAGGTCAATGTATATAAAAACCAGTTCTTGTGTTAGCAAGTTATAGTGTTTTGTGTGTACGTTTGATGTTTGTGTATGTTGCTACAGCCAGCTGGCTACAGCTAACTTTTTATAACATCACGCTTTTAAAAGTAGCCAAAAGAAGCCAAAAGAAGCTGGCTACATTTTAAAAGTAGCCCAAAGTAGCTGGCTACGTTTTGGAAAATTGTAGCTGTAGTGTAGCTGGCTACGTTTTGAAAAAAAGTAGCTGTAGCGTAGCCGGCTACAAATTAAAAGTAGCTTGCCCATCCCTGAACGTGCAGGATACTAACTTAAGCATGGTTGGTTCAATACTTCATTCACTATTTACAGGCGTGAAACAAATTATTAAAGAAAAAATTGTAGTAAATCGCGAGGCCTTGTTAACATTACAAATGAATTTCTGAAAGCTGAGGCAACTTGATATTCTTGTTACTCTATTTAATGTCATACTGCAAACTAGACAGGTTCCAGAATTGTTCATTAGTAAAATAGTTCCTAAACTTAAGCCCTCCCAGTGACCCAGCTAACTAAATAACAAAAAGTATTCTTACTTGCTTTGATAAACTGCTTACATCTTGTCTAAATACAGAGCTATCATTGTGTTTAGACAACTACAGTAAATTTTGTCAGAAGCAAAAAAGTGTCAATTTATTGACTACCAAACAGAATTTGATAAAATGTAGAAGATCTTTCATTTTGGAAAGAAATACTCAAAGTAAATATTAATGGATATTTTTTAAACCACTGAAAAGTATGCAAAATCTTGTGTCAGAGTAAGCAAATGTTGTTCGGGGTACATTACAAAAGATGACAAAGGGAAAATCTTGTCCTTCTCTCTTTGCTTTGTTTTTAACTGATCCAATGTCTTTTTTGAACATCCATGGTCTGCAAGCTGTATTGAGCTAGGCTACTTCTATCTAAACAGTTAATGATGATGTACAAAGGCTATTTCAAATATTTCTACTTGTGTTTTCTGATAACACTGTAATGTGTTCTGAATCTGATTTTTTTTTTTACAATTTTTACAATATTTTGTTGCCATATTGTACCAATCAGCATTTGTCTCTTAATGTAAAGAAAACTACAATCATTGCTTTTTTTTTCAAGTTTAATAATACAAATGCTGAAGTACTGTTTCCTTTAAAAACAAACACAACTAGCTTAATGGTACTTGGTGAGTTGGGTAGATTTCTACTAAATGTTGTTGCAAAAATTAGGATACTATGTTTTTTATACAAATTGGTCAACCCTGTTAATGAGCAGACATATTCTTGTATTGCTTATTGGCTGTGAGTACATGTGAACGACAGAATCCATTTAGATTATGAAATTGCAATTAAAGATTTATTGAATAGTTTAGGGCTGTCATGGATTTGGGACCATCAGAAGAATAAAAATCTAAAAAGTTTAAAATATGTTTGATAAGTATACACAAAAGTGTTCTCTGAATTGTACGAGAAGGATATTATTGGCAGTAATGAATGTATGACTCTTCTTTTTCCTATGTAAAATACATTATTTGATTACCTTACTGGGACTGTGTAGCATGTTATTAAATAATAATCTCCTAATCCAGACTGAAAGTTTTTGCTACGTACCTAGATTATAGCAACACTGTACTAAATGTAAAGCCTGTGATATTGGAGGCAAATTTCACTACATTCTAGTTTGTGATTACTTTAACAAAGAGAGAAAAAGATGATTTCATAAATTTTATTTCAAAACCCAAATGCAATTAAGTTTAATAGTTTCTTGTACTTTAATAAAATATTCACATTTACTTTTAGTCAAGCTCTATGTACATTTATTTAAGCTCTTTATTGAAAGTTGTACCATTAAGGGTAAATGAATAAAATTAATGTGTGAAATGTATAACATCAGTGTTTGAACTCCTCCATTGTGGGAACCTTCTTGCCCCTTAGCAACGCTCACAACTTTACCTGAGAAACGCATGTTCGACACCAGGTATCATATCGATGCACCGATATACTTCAGCCACCTGCTTTCTCCCTAAACATTCTAAATGTATAATTAACTCTGCACCAGCTAACCATAGAATGTCTGTCAGTCGGCAACAACCAGGTAGAATCAGGGATTGTTGTCCATGTTGTGCTGGCATCTGAGCTTACATTTGGCTGCATGAAGAAGTCGTCTCTCATCCTCACAAACAAGTCCTCTTTGCTTCCAGTGTGAACCAGAGCATGAATACAAATATAAGTACTTTATTGCGTCCCCCGTGAACATTCATAATTTTTGCATATTAAAAGCTGGGAAAATAAACTGATAAAAAATTTACAAAAGTATATTTTATCCATCGTAAAAGCCTTTGTCCTAATGTATCCCAAATATTTACACAGTAAAGCATGGACTGAATCGTTTTTTATATCAGTATTTCTGTAACATTGTTACCCAGTTATTAAGTATATGTTAAGTTTTATGGGATAAATTACTAGGAGAATAGTAACAGTAAGTAATGCTGGACATAAACTTCTTTACGACAAACAAATGAATATTCTAATAATGCTGTGATGCTCCTTTACCACTTAAAAAGATCTTAACCCTCTTGACAGTGACCACTTTGAACAAATAATAATAATAACTTTAACAATAATAATTGAGTGCTTATATCCTGCAGTATTACAACCAAAGCAGGTCGCCTCTCTGCGCTTACACGAGATAATGAAATGACACTGAAAACAATAACAAGTTTGCCAGTCGCTGAGCCACAGCTGACAAAATACACCGGTAACAAGACTGTCATTGAGTAAGTAAAAGATAAATAAAAATAATAGCAACGAAATCAAGAAGTAAATTGTGATAAAAAATATTTTAATCACATTTTGAAACACATGTGTTTTCAGTGTGTGTTTAAATACCGCTTGTGTATCTGATTAGAGAAGGTGGTTTGTGTGTGTGTGTGTGTGTTGTACATTTGTGTGTGTGTGTGTGTGTGTGTGTTGTACATTGTGTTTTTTGTGTGTGTTTGTGTGTTGTACGTTTGAGTGTGTGTGTGCTGGCTGTGTGCGTGTTCGCGTATGAAAGGTATATTATAAAATTACTATGTAAAGGTGTCTGAACGTACCCGTGTATGTTTAAGTTCGGCTTTGGTGCTGGGACAAAGCGTTATAACAATGACTGTTATCATCTGTTTATCACGGACACAGCTTTTTCAAGGGCGGGCTACCGTAGTCCAAGAACATGAGGAGAGTGAGTGACAATCACCAACTGTGAAGTGCATCTCGACATGGCGTGCAGGCGGACAGGGTTGTTCTCAAGGCCGTGAAGATCCACACAAACGACGACTTTCCGCTCCAGGCCTCGGACGGCGTCATAGTCAGCCACCCACACTACGTCACTGGCAGCCGTGGCCACGTCATCGATGTTCTCTTTGTTCATCTTCTGAACTGGAACGCACTCTGACATCAGTCCAGACCATATATTCGTATTGTTAGGTACTCTCTCGAAAGCCGAGTGATATCTCTTCGTGTCTCTATCGCTCTCTAATTGCCGCCCGGACAACACACTGAGGTTGTTTCTGTCCTCCAATCCAGCCTCAGCAACTGTGACGTCACTCTCACCACTCCACCACAGCACGAGCATGTCTCTCCACTGCAGAGGATCGGGGGACGATGGAGCTGTGTTACAACATGCAGGACTGGTAGAGTTGGATGTTTCTGAACATGAAAATATTAAAACTAAAATCTTTAAAGTCTTTTTGTAAATACTGTTTAGAAATACAAAGATGGACAATGAAAAACGAAGATAGAGTCTTACTGTGAAAAGCTACAGACTTCTCAACACCTTTATTGCTTCGCTGATGATGTTTGTGTTGATTGTGGTGTACACTCACACCTATACTACTAAGTACTCCAAAGTACTTTTTCCTCTTATAAACCATCGGCAGAATTCAGTTTGTAGACAATGAAAACCTTAGAATATTGCTATCATGTTAACAACAATCTTCTCAATGCAACAAACAATTTTAAAAGAAGCTAAATTTAAAGCAGTTTTATCCACAGATTGAACTAAATTTTATTTTGAACAAATCATACTTCAAAACAATAATTGGTATATTGTGTTTTTTAAAGAGTTTGTCATAAAACATTAGGATGCTCAGTTTTCTTTAAAGCAACTTGATATAAAGCTTTTTTCTGAAGCTCCAAACATCGTTTAAAGACCCGGAAAATTGAGTATATAGAAAAATTAATGACTTTGTTCCAAAGCAACACACTTTTAAAAATCAAAGTAATAAAAAAAAGATGGGGACTTTAAAATGTATTTCAGTTCAATTTTTAACAGTAATTTTGATACAGATTTGCGCTGTGTTGTGTATGAACTCTGTGTGAAGTTGCGTCAGGAGCATTCATTACATTCATGATTTTTCCAAAGATTACATAGGGAAATCATTGTTGTGTATTGCTCCACGGACAAAAACTAAAACGATCTAAAAAAACAAACAAACAAACAAAACAGACGCATACGGGAATTGTTTTCTGTAGAAATAATCCTGCTTTAGACAAACAAGTCTACGTGGACACAAAAATGAAAGTAACCTACGATGGGAGAAAAAGACGAAAATAAACATTGGCGGAACTACAGTTCACCTACCTGGGTTCCTCAGACTCCACAAGAATCGTCCCAGCTCTCTCCCGCATTCTTCACAGACTTCTGGGCTGCCTCGCGAGTGACCTCGACCAATGAACTTTAACCTCGGGCCATCTGTATGGCTGGGTATTCCGGTGGCGCTGTAGGCTCTAACGTCTTGACTGAATCTGATTTCTTCTGCTTTTGCGACTTCTCTTACCACCGTGGGAGGAGAGCGGAGGGGTAGGGTTAAGTATTCCTGTTCCCAGCCATTGAGTGAGAGACCATGGAGGCAGGATGCGGCCCACAGACGGAGATCAGGAACTTGTTCCAGCAGCTTCTCGCAGAAAGTCTTGAAGATGTCTTGTCTGAGTGTGAAAATACAAACACTTTACTGAGGTTTCATAGTCACATTAGAGTGTTTGTGAATGAGTGTGTGTCTCTCCTTTTGGAATACTTCTGTTTGTTTGTTTGTTTGTTTGTTTGTTTGTTTGTTTGTTTGTTTGTCTGTTTGTTTGATTGACTCTGAGTGAGGGTAGAATTCAATGAATCACATCACCGCACATAATAAGTCACAAGAATATATGAACTAGATACAAAAGTTCAGTCAGATCTGATGAAACACATATAGACAACGAGCAATAAAACTCAAAACTTTCCCTTTGATATCAGATAATAGTTATACACAGGACAATACGGCTTTAACTTGAGAGACCCAAAAACATATTTTCAATGACACAAAAAGTCTTTTGTCTGGTGTCTGATTTTGTAGACATTCTTGACATACAGGTACTTTTATGTGGGCAGGAGACATGGAAATCAAAGCAGTCAGCAAGTGAAAAAATTTTCACTGCTCTTTTCCATTTTAATTAGCTGTTGATAAAAGTTTAGCATCTGCGTCAGTACTTACCCGTAGCTGGGATCCACCTCATCGACGATGACATGCAAGCGATTTTTATTAGCAGCTTGCACCAAGTCATTCACAGCTTTCTCTACGTCTGTTTTCTCGCGAAACTTGTATTTTAAAAACATAAGTTGGCTGGGTGTGCCTGCACCTTCTTCATCCAAAGTTGTTTGCAGCAGATTATACAGCATGGTGCACGAAGGAAGGCTTTTGTCCCACGTACTCACGACGTGGACGAGTTGTTTATTGCGCAGCCAGTCTGTCGCCATCAGCTGCAGCATCACGGTTTTGCCCGTGCCAGGAGGGCCGTGTAGAAGGACTCTAGGACGACCTCTCTGTAGTAGACTCACCTGCTCTGGGAACAAAGTTATTTCAGCAAAACACATTCCAGTCGCAGACACAGCCTGTGCCACGGTCTTGACACTCAGTCGTGGGGCGAATACACAGGACACTGTGACTGTTGTAGCTGGACCACAGAACCTGGAATAAGTATAATGCTGTAGTCAACACAATACCACTCGTGTTACACTTTAGTTTCTAGCGTACCTGTAAAATTATGTTGATGTGTTTGCAACTAATGTTTTCTGTTCACCTTGCCACTAGTGTCTTGTACAGTTCAGAAGTCATATGACTGTCCGGTCCAAACACAGCAACTCGCCGCTGCCACCATTTCACGAGCTCCCCCAGCACGTGGTCATCGACATCCCAAGGCGTCCTGAGGTCAGACAACTGGTCACAGCACACACACAGACCAGTAATGTCGGCGGGATCTGCTGCGCCCAGGCACCGACACAGTTCCTGTATTTAATATACATTTATATATAGACAGCAATGATGTGGAGCTCACACAAGACTATAAATAAACAGTTACCGCACAACATAGAAACAGACACGTCACTAAATAGATGACACTGAGACACGAAGTGTATGGATGAGGATGATGAACTGAATATGAAACACAATGGCCACTGGTTTCTGTACAGAACAGGATAACAGTTTACAATTTACACCGAACTCATTAGTGTGTGTGTGTGGTTTGTGTTTTGCGTGTGAGTGTGTACATGCGTTTGTGTGTACGTGTGTGTCTGTGTATGTAGGTGTGCTTACGTATTGTAAGAGTTGGTGAATATTTAGATGATGACATATGCATGTTAATTATAAACTGTTATATACGTTTCTGAGTAACATGACGTTCAACTGTTCAACAGTTGAAATTTTAAAATTTTAATGTGACATTAAAATAGTTATTTAAAGAATCGTACACAAGGTGAATTGCGTTCTCTGCAACCTTACCTGTGACAGCTTGGGGTCACCACTGATGGCCTGTTGCACCTGACGAGCTGTGAGGTTGGGGAGAGCCATCGTCTTACACACGCGCAGACCGGGGGCCACATCGTGCACGAGGTGAGACAACATGACTTCCGCCTTGTCCAGCTGACCCACAGCTTGTCTAAGCTTCTTTCTAATACTTTTGTCTATATCTTGCTGTGACATATTCAGAGCTTGTACATTGGCTCCCACAGACTTCACTTCGCAGATAACGAGGCCGTAGTGTCGGTGAATGAGTAAAACATCAAAGTCGCCATCTTTCCAACTTTTTGGGTGGTGAGGAGGCAGGTTCTTAGCTGAGGGTAACTGTGCTGCAGCAGCAGCGTAGCAAGGTTCACCCAGGTACTGTCCAAACTGTAACTGACTGAGAGCAACAAACACCTCCTTGTTATTTTCTGACAGTTTTTGTAAACAAAAGATCACCCGTTGCATGGCTGCATCATCTCTGATGTCGCTGTCCTGCACTGTCGTAGGTTGTGATTTCGTAATTATACCAGCACTCAATACAGGATGGACAGACATCCCGGTCTTTCCTGTTGCTTCTTGAGGGACAAGAACTTCCCCACCCACCAATAGCACCCTGGTCATGGGCACGCGGTTCATGAAGACAGGAGGAAGAAAGTGAGCTTTTGTTTCAAGATCAGGAAAAGTGTTTTCAACCCAGCTCATCCACATTTTCTCGACTGCTCTGCAGTTGATTACCTGCTTTTAAATAAAAGTAATACGTAAAACCACGAACAAACAAATTTTACTGTTATTAACCAAAATAGATTAACTTATCATACACGAAAATACTTCAAATCATGTACTACTAAAACGTATCGTTGAAATTAGTAAACAGTTGCTATTTTGGGACAAATTTCTTTGGACAATGTGTGTGTGTGTGACACACAAGCTAAAACTTAAATCAGGCCTTTCACAACATTTGTTCTATAGAGTATATACTGCGGCACGTATTTAGAATTTACTGAAACATAAACTAAACCTGACTCAGTGTCATTCTCTGTAAGCTGTAGCCACCTTCCGTGGATTAAAATTAAAAAAATCAAGCGACCATATTAAACCCGCGAGATGAACCACGGATGTTGGGTGCGTGTGTGTGTGTATGTATCATAGAATAACACTAGAAACCTCCAGTTTCTGATTCTTTGATTGATTTGACGGGAAAGTGCTTCAACCTAGTGGTAATTTAACACTTTAACCTCTACATGCCAGGGGACCTCGCTTCTGATTTGTATGTGCAAATGAAGAATAAGAAAATGATTGAACTCGTCAATGTAGCTGACATGTCAGGTAGTCCCTCTACGACATTTTTTTTGTTGTTGTTTTGAGGTTACCAGAGCAACATTACGATATCATCACTCAGCCAATGGTCATAATCTCACAGTCCTTCTCTATACAGAAGCCAACAATGTCGTCTAGTGAGTGACACGGTCTCCATACATTCAGAGTTTACCTGTCAGTCATTATTCAAGTGTCTCTAGTCACTGTAAATGCTATCAAAGTTACACCTCGGGTCTTCATTGGCCAGTGGAAGTGAAAGTCTCACCTGCTGTGAAGACGATGTCGACTGACTGCATCTTCCTGGCGGCTGGTTTCTTGGTGACTGACCACATCCTTCTGGTGACTTGGAGTGAGTCACTGTTACCACCCAGGATGTGCACCAACCGAGTTCATCAAAGACATTCCAATCCACAAAGACGATAATTTTTTTGTTCTCAATACGCGAGATGTCAGATGCCACCAAAACAGTGTCGGCTTTGTCTTCACTCACACTAACAGGAACACCCTCCGATCGCAGTCCAGACACAAAGCCCAAAGGGTCATTCATTCTATTCGGTCCCACCACCACCATCACATCTCTCCACTGGAGAAAAACATCAGGTGTTGTTGCCGTGCTGTATGTTGTAGGAGACGTGGTGGTCATTATTCCTAAAACATGTTTTAAAAGTCCAACTTTGAACTTTAAACATTAAATATTTGTGTCAAGCAAAAAGACAGGATTCTCTCAACACCTTGATTTCTCAGTTATCCCGTTGTCATAAAGTTCAAGCTAATCGATGTATTATGTGTTAACATGTACGTGTGTTAATACTAAAATAACCTACAGACGATTTCAAATCACCTTGGTGTCGACTGAAAAAACTTCCCTCAGACTCAGCTAAGCCCAAACTTGGATTACAATAAAAGTAAAACCACAGCATACACGAAGACTCAATCAAACTAAGCCAGAGACTAAAATAAAGACATAAATTTACCTCAGCTGAAAAAACCTACCTGCGTCTATCCACCTGTGTAATAATCTGCCCATCTCCTGGCCACATTTTACACAGTCACCTGGTCCTTTCTCTGAGTGATCTTCACCGATAAACTTAAAGCTTGAATGACTGTCTGAAAACTTGAAACCGCCATGAGGGGGTTGATAATCGTCATAAAATGGTGGATAAGGGCTCCAAGTGACTGGAGAAATCCTATTTAATAAATGGTGTATCCAGCCAGAGGATGAAACTCTATTATGAATGCTTGCTGCCCAAAGATGGAGGTCAGGAACTTGTTTAAGCAGCATATCACAGAAAGTGTTAAAATTCTCTGACCTGCAATATATCAGATACTTAGCAAACACAATTTAAAAACTTTCTGTCCAAAAGGTTTATTTATATACATCTGTTTCGTACTCGTAAGTATGGTGTGTGTGTGTTTATGAAACAGGTATACTATATAGTCTGTATAAACCTTTACTGTCTGCTTTCTGTGCGAAAAAATGATCATAAGTTTAATTTGGTTTATATAAGATTTGGAGATACAAAGGTCAACATCAACTCTCATATAATATTCATGTTCCCTTAAATTCATTGTGTGCCAATTGAGCCGTACCAAAGATTTGTTAAACTCTGACTTTACTCGTAGCTTTGGATAAACCTAGTCTCAGTAAGTCTTACTGTATGACAGTCTGTAAGCAGCTGTACATCTTACCTATCAAAGGATCCCCAGTTGTAGGCAATGACGTACAAGGGTTTGTTGTTGGCTGTTTGCGACAGGTAGTTCACTGCCTTCTGCACATCACTGTCTGTGAGAAAGTTATATTTCAGAAGATGCAGGTGGTGACCTTTTACAGAACCTTGCTGTGTGCAGGTAGTTTGCTGCAGCTGCTCGTACAGCGTGGTGCACGCCTTGTGGCTTTGGTCCGACGTACTAACGACGTGAACGGCTTTCTCCCTCCGCAACCATTCTGTCGCCGTCAGCTGCAGCAGCCTGGATTGGCGCGTGATGTTATTTCCGGCCAAGATGACTCTGGGAAGTCCTTGGTTCAGCAAAATCATATCCTCCGGTAACAATTCTATTCGTCTAAAACTCTTCTTCATAGCCGAGATCTTGTGAGGGGGATCCACGCAGGACACTGTCACTTCTCTTGCCGGCCCACATAACCTACAGCATTGAATACATCACGTGGTCAACACAATGCCAATGAAAACTTTTAATTAAATTTTGGAAATATCAACAATGTTCTACAAATGCCTTTTCTATTTATTGGGTTTCCAGTGGAATATAGATGAAATGTGTACGTGTCGCTTTATCTCCTCACCTTGCCACCAGTCGTTTATACAGGTCAAAGTTCATCTGAGGATCTGGATCAGACACAGCAACTCGCTTCTGCCACCACTGGCATATTTTCGTATCGATGCTTTTCACAATCAAATCAGTTATGTCAGGTAACTGGTCAGAACACAGACAAAGCCCAGTGATATCAGCAGGATCTGCTGCGCCCAGACACCGACACAAATCCTGTAATACACGAATACATATTTACACACACATACATCTTTGTAACAATGCTGTATTTAAATGTGTGTGTGTGAAAAGCCAAACAAGTCACTTAAATGTCTGTCTTTCCGGCTGGTTGTGTGTGTTGGTTTTTGTCAAATTGTAAGATATTTAGGTTGACGAGGTCCGTTGGATGTCTTTCGTGTCAATGTTTGTTGATGCGCATGTCTAGACAACTTCAAACTTACTTCTCCATAAACAAACATCAAAAAAAAAAAAAAAGATACGTTCTCCGCGTCCTTACCTGTGACAGCTTGGGGTCTCCCTCGATGGCCTGTTGCACCTGACGATCTGTGAGGTTCGGGAGAGCCATCGTCTTACACACGCGCAGACCGGGGGCCACATCGTGCACGAGGTGAGACAACATGACTTCCGCCTTGTCCAGCTGACCCACAGCTTGTCTAAGCTTCTTTCTAATATTATCATTAACATCTTGCTGTGACGTATTCGGATCTTTCACATTGTCACTAACCGCTTTCACTTCGCAGAAAATAAGACCGTAGTGTCGGTGAATAAGTAAGATATCAAAGTCTCCCTCTTTCCAGTTCTTTTTGTGACGAGCTCGCAAGTCTTCAGGTAAGTGTCGCAGTGCTGCTGCTGCTGATGCTGCGTAGCAAGGTTCACCCACGTAGTCTCCGAACTTGAACTGACGCAGTGCAACGAACTCCTCCCTGATGGACAACTGCCTGAGGACAGCCATCACCCTGTGGATGACTGGGTCATCTCTGACGTCACATTCCTGCCGGATGGTCCGTTGTGTTGTCGCAGTTGTCCCAGGAGTCAAAGCAGGATGAGTGGGTTTCTCAGCCTTTCTTTCTGTTTCTATGGTCCAGCTCTCGCAGACAGGTGGAATGAAGTAGGCGTTGTTTTCATCATTACGAATAAGTCTATCAGCCCATGTGATCCACAAATCCTCACATTTTTTGTAAATGACTCCCTGTTGTAACATCATTTACACATAAAGTTCCAGAGACAGCCTCAAAGAAAAGTCTATAAAACCATTCTTACAAGATTTATTTCTACCGTGCTTGAAAGAAACCCCAAGCGATGATAAAGTGATGCTTACAACTGGAATGAAAACAACTAGTCTACAGTCTACATTGTCAATTGTCCCTGTAAGCCGGAATGTGAATTTTTGAGTGTAATTATTTGTTTGTGTGTCTGTGTGTGTGTAAATGTGTGCTTGTGGATATGTGTGAGTGTGTATAGGTGCCTGTGCGACTGTCAGTCTCGACATGAGTATATGTGTTCATACAAACTCTGCTGAGCTTATCAAATGCACTAAACTACCCTATGGCAGGGAAAGGAACTAAAAACTAGATATACAACTATAATCAATGCTTATATCTACTTTCATGTAAAATTATTTATTTGCATAAAGTAACAGGAAGATATTTTCAAAAGTGTTTGTAATTCTAAGGGATGAAAGGACCGATGTATTACCGGGAGATTTCCGTTAGTTCACATGGGGAGGTCAGTTCTATGTGTTTGCATGCAGGACCAACAGATGGAAGCTGTCCTTTGTCTTTTGAATGAATTGTGTTTGGATGGCGGTCTGTCTTAATGTGTCATGATGTTGTTGATTGTTGATGTTGTGTGTGGTTCATACATCTTTTACTGATTGCCGTCTGGGATAAATAAATGAGTATCTTCGCTAAGTATTCTACCCAAGAAATTAGGATAATCATAATATATTTAAGTAATTGCTAGTTCGTTCAGAACTTCTTTAGGATTTTTGAAGGGAGTAGAGTTTTGCAGGGAGGTAGAGCTGTGTGTTTACAGGTCTCTAGTAATGTGGACAAGTTCAGGATATTTGAACTTTATCTTCAGTCTGGTTGGTAGTATTAGGACTCAAAGTATTCATAAAGTCACTGTAGTGCCAAGCACTATTGTAAGAATGTTACTGTCCGTAATCACAGCGATTCATAGTTCTCTAGTTAGGAATCGTCTCTACAGCAACCACATTCATCAGTTCTCGAGCCAATGATGCTACTCAGTGGGTGACAATCCTCACTTTGTGTCACACTTGATGTTCTACAGGCAATGACAGACATCAGAACCTCATCTGTAAACCAGACGGCGACTGACTAACCCTTTCTTGCGCAAGCTGTTGTCCGGACATTGATTCGGGATCAGAACTGACCGGCAACATCTTATGCAAAAGGTTGGTTAGTTTATTTAGTATGAAAGTGTTTCCACCTTGCGGCGATTTCGCACTATGGGGGAGGGGGATGGGAGCGGGAGGGAGAGGAAACCGGAGGAAAAAACACGACCCCCCAATTCTTGTGGACAGATGTCACATACAGACAGTGTCCCAAGATGAGATCTGAACACTGAGTCGCTCACTTCAGTGTTGACAAGAGAGTGTTGTAACCACTACACTACCCGCGCCCCCATCTTATGCAAACTGTACAAGAACCAGCTTTGTGGAGGGCACATTGTTCCTTTTCTGCTGGTGTTGGTGACAAAGCACATGGTGTCTTTTATTCTCTTTTTTTCTTAGTTACACAACCATTGACCTGTAGGACACGAAACAGACTGCAAGCACCATGTGCCATCTCTCGAATGAACGGAATGGAGCGAAATGGTGTTCATGCGACATCATGCTAATTATCTTGTTCCAAAGGGTCTACATTACAGGATTTTCCCGTTATTTCTGTAATGCAAGTTAAACCACCGTTGTTCTCAAACTTCAAATTCTCGCCTGCTATGGATTTGGCTTCCTTGTGAATTACTGTGCGCAAACTCCGCCACCAGCAATATGAAACCAGGTCATATTAACTTTTGTTCCAAAAGGGTATTAAAACTTAGTTTTAGGAGATATCTCTTTTTCAACTACAAAAATCTACATTTATTCTAATACAATAATAGTACAGTAATCTTCTGTTACATCGTCATAACTCTCCAAACCTTGAATTTCTTGTGACTCCTTTTATACAAAGGCGCATGTCTCTCGTCTAAAGACTGCTGCATGGGCATTTAGACATTTATTTATGATTTATGGTACCATTTAATTTAAGTATTAATGTAATAATAATATGATATATCTATTTATAAAAAATATATGTATACATGTACATATAGAGATTTATGAGTGAGTCGGGTTTTTTTCCTAACATCATAATGATGATCCTAGCATGTGGAAGTTCAGGAAGTAATTTCAGTTCCGGCATCAGTTACAAGCTGCAACATGCAGTCACTTACAAACGTATTGACATTAACAGAGCTACATGTACAAAATATGTTTTCTGTCAGTGGCTGTAGTCTCACCTCACACCACCCTGAGAGTGATATACACAGCCTCACAGTCACAGTCACAGTCTCTTAATGTCTTGCACAGTCACAGCCTAGTAAAAGTCACACAAGATTCAGTCAAGATTCTGTAGTCACGACGATGATTGTCATCAGCGTCTTACCTTCCATAAAGAAGACGCAGACTGACCACTGGTCCCTGCTGTCTGAAGATCATCGGACATGGCTCTGGTCTGATAATGGACGAGGTTCTACAAACTGAGGAGCTACGACCCCTTCGACATTTTTGTCCTGGTGATGTCCGTACACTTGGTGCTTTCATCTACTCACTGTTCTTATTTTGTTTGTAGCTTTGCTTCCATCACACAACACTGACCTTTGTAGAGCGTGAAACCATGTGAGCCTAAACCGTATGTCTTCATCAACCAGGGACTTTAGTGTCTCAACAAGTTAAATGAGTTCAAAATGGCGACCGTGTTCAACCTTTGGTCATTTGATGCTCTTCTTTACAATCGCGTTATCACTCAATAACTCACGTGTCACGGTATCAGTTATCTCCTCTACAACACCATCTGACATACTGATAAATATTACACAGAAACTCTTGCGATTCATGAAACGATTTTATTCATTCCTCCTTTTATTAAAATTGATAAATACTTTACTGCGTTATTAATTTCTCGGTTGTGTGTGTGTGTGTCAGCTGTGCTGATCCAATGTTTGTTTAGGAATTGTAATCACATTTTTAGCTTACAGAACATTTACATTACAGCTGGTATTTTTGATCATACGTGTGTGTGCTTGAGAACATACGTAATGTATGTATTTATTTGCGCGAATGTGCTTTA
>SRHC01003360.1:0-17012 GCA_004794325.1 Pomacea maculata | reverse complement strand
TATCTTATCTCTTGCAAGGAACAAAAGTCAAACGACTTCGTTAGCAGTCTGGTCACCATCCTCATCGATCTCCAGGTGTCTATGCTAGCCACCATGATGATGGTTTAAGTCGGGTATGTCGCTCGACACGACATATTGATGAAAACGGTCCTCAAGGGATGAGTTGAAGGAGGACGTTAACACGGCAAACAGAGGAAGTGGTGGTTGACTAACTTCAAAGAGTGGACAGGCTGACAGTATGGGGACCTACGGTAAGGGACACAGAATAGGCCCGACTGGAGTGCCTACACCAAATTGCTGTGTGTGTGTGTGTGATCGACTGTGAATAGTTTAGATTGTGGGTTTCCTCATGTCCAATTCACTATCTGATTACAAGTTTTCACTGCCATTCGACACTAACAAGAACTGTAAATATTTACAGAGCCCCTTATTCCACCAACAAAGGCGGACTCGAGGCGCTTAGGCACATGAAGTCGCACGAGTCACTTATCAGTCGGCATTGAATTTTATTTATTTTTGGTGAACTGCTGTTTGTACACCAAACTATATATAGCATTCAAAGACGATAACTTGTAATTATCATGCCTCAATAGGTATTTTTCATCCCAGTATTCAAAATATTAGCAATACATCTTGGTACGATATAATGAATTACACGTCAATACAAACAGTTCTAAATCCAAGAAGACACCGTGCCAACCTTTGTGTGAAAGGGACTTGGAGACAATGAGAATAAGACAATAAGATACAGGAAACATGTGCAGTATATATGGTAGCCATTGATACGGCAGCCCGCTGGACCCTTTCAAATAAATGTTTATCTTTGTGTCTGAGTTACCGTCTGACTTTAATTTAATGTTTGAATCAGGCTAGCCTTTAGTAATTTATGTTGTTGATTTTTCACATCAGCTGTCTCACTATTGTTACATATGAGACGAGTGGACTCGGTGACCTACGTAAAGCTGTGTCCATTCTGAAGCTATAAATAACTTTCTGTACGATGTATTTGGAATATTGCAAAACTGTTTAAATATGTTACAGACATACCATTCGAGCATCTGTGCAAGGCACATACAGTTTCTAGAGGCTTATTCGGGTTTAAGCGATTAAGAAGATTAAATTGGTGCGAGCTGGTCTGTATTCTGCAGAGTAAGAAGATGGCTTACTGTTATCTCTATATTCGAGTAATAAGACTGCAGTTAATATTTCCTTCGTGACTTTCGTCGTTATTTCAAGAACACATGCACGTAGAATGGCTTGATGATGTGGCCTATCACAAAGTGTACCAGAGATTTAATCGTGGCATTCGTGGGTAGTTTTGAATAACAGCCATCACTGTGTCATCAGTAGACTTCTACTTTTCTGCAACATCTATACATTCTTTGGCAGAGATGGGGACATTTATGTTAATAAAATCCTCAAGCAATTTGGCATAGAACTGCAAGTCCTACAGAGACTTTGCAAGAAAGGGTCATCTCTTACAAGACTTTCAGAAAACAATATAAAAAATAATAAATAAAACTAATAAACGTTTAATAACTTTTAATTCATCACGAAATTTTTCTGATTTATGAACTGTGAATCTTACAAAATCTGGTTGTACATGCATTCAGTATTGAAGTACTGCGCTGAAATTAATAAGATGTAACAGTGCAGATGTAAAAATTATTAACATGAAATTGTGTAATAAAATAGTGTGAACATTTTATTTTTATTATATTATATTTACACAATACAATTCTTCTTTACACCAGGGAAGGCAGCTCTGAAATAATGTACAGAAAATGAAGCTATCAAGAAATCTACAAAAACAAAAAAGGAATTCTGGAGAAAATGAACAGACAGTACAGAGTATTCATATCCTTCGTGGTACCAGAAGCACCACATGAACAACTTCTTGGAGCTATACTTGTGTACACTTACTACATACACGGTAATACATTAGTAAAATTAATTTTCAGAATATGAATAGCTAGCACATAGACTGCTGTGAAATGAAAATCAATGGATTTTTCAAAAGATTGAAATTTCTAAAAGCTAAAATATGTCTTTGGCAGTTATAGGCATATCTGTTAAGATGAATTTTATTTACTTAATAAAGTTTAATTCTTGTTGTTCCTTGTAGGCAAAAACTAGAAAAACCTAGAAACCTTGAGTAACAAATGCCAAGTTAAAGAAAAGTTTATGGTCACCGAATAGAACAGCACTTGATGGCTATGCTGACACATCTAGAGTAGGATGTATAATCATCAAGCCTCTTTATGTGTGAAGAGAGAGCAAAGAGAAATGTCTTAATATTTACAATAACAAATAAAGTAATATAGCATGGTTGTGAGAAGTATTGACAGCAAGCTTTCTATGCTGTTACTTGCAACCTGGGCATGGGTATAGTGCTCGGGAGTTCCAGATGGGGCGCAGACTGTTGAAAGCATGCCTGGCCTTGTGTATGCGGCTTCTGATGTCGTCGTCCGCTCCACCATCCTTGCTGACGATGCTTCCCAGATATGTGAAGCGGTCTGTTTCTAGGATGTTCTCTCCTTGAAGTTGAATTGGATGTTCCTGCTTGTTGTTGAATTTCATCACTTCGGTCTTCTTTTTGTTGATCTTTAAGCTGGTCTTTTCTGCTTCCTCTGCTAGCTTGCTCAGTTTGGTTTGTGCATGCTGCTGCCGATGAGATAGGAGACTAATGTCATCTGCAAAGTCCAGGTCTTCTAGCTGTTTAGTGAAGGTCCACTGGATACCGGTGTTGTTGTCTTGGGTCGTCTTACACATAACCCAGTCTATGACCATCAGGAAGATTGTCGGTGATAGTATGCAACCCTGTCTTACACCAGTCTTCATTACAAAAGGTTTAGTGAGTTTGCCATTATGGACAACTTGGCAGGATGAGTCTTCATACAATCCCTGGACGATGTTTATGAATTTAGACGGAATACCATAGTGGTTCATCAGCCTCCAGATGACGTCCCTGTCTACACTGTCGAAGGCCTTCTCAAAGTCCACAAAGGTTATATAAAGGGAGGATTGCCATTCGATGGGCTGTTCTATGAAGATACGAAGGGTTGCAATGTGGTCAGTGCATGATTTGTCCTGGCGAAACCCTGCTTGTTCTGGTCTCATTCTCATGTCTAGTGCCTTCTTCAGTCTCTCTAGTATTATCCTTGTCAGGACTTTGCTGGGGATAGACAGCAGTATGATTCCCCGCCAGTTGTTGCACTGGGAGAAGTCTCCTTTCTTTGGTAGTTTGACCAGGTGGCCTAATTTCCAGTCTGCTGGGACTAGCTCTTGTTCCCAGATCTTGTGTAGGAGGGGCTGTAAAATTGTTGCTGTTGTTTCTGGGTCTGCCTTTAATGCTTCTGGAGGTATGCCGTCCGGGCCTGCTGCTTTGCCATTTTCCATGCTTTTGATAGCTTTGATGATTTCTGTCTTAGTGGGAGGGCTGGTGTTGACGTGAAGTTGTGCAGTTGCTGGTGCTATGTCAGGTAAAGATGGTGGATGAGGTCTATTCAGCATCTCTTCGAAGTACTCCATCCAGCGGTCTCTTTGCTCTGCATCATTTGTTATGGTCTTGCCGTTTTTGTCTTTCACCGGCTTGTTTGAGTTTATGCTCTTGCCTGACAGAGTTGGTGTTATTTCATATAATCTCTTCATGTTTCCCTGTGTGCCTGCTGTCTCTGCTTCCTCTGTCAGTTCATGGGTGAAGCGTCTCTTGTCCTCCCTTGCCGACCTCTTCACTTGGCGGTTGGCTTCCCAGTATTTCGCTCTGAGGCCTTCTTTCTCTTGCTGGTCTTGGCACTGGTTGAGCTTCTGTTTCAGTCCCTTTCTTGATTCAATCTTTGCCCAGGTCTCTTGGGTCATCCATTCCTTATGTTTTCTTTCCCTCTTTCCTAGAACATCTGTACAGGTTGACTTCCAAATTCTTTTGAGTGTTGACCAGTGTTCTTCCACAGATTTTCCGCCAATCCTGAAAGGGCCTCATACTTATTCTTAACTTCACAGTTATAAATTTCCCGTGTCTCCTTGTTCTTGAAGTACTGGGTATTGAACTTGTGATGTGGTCTGCCTGCTGTATCACTGAAGGACTTCAGCTTGATCTTGAAGACTTCTATTAGAAGCTGGTGGTCTGAAGCAGCATCTGATCCTCTTCTCACTCTGACATCTTGGAGACTCCTCCACCTTCGACCAACTGTTATATGGTCGATCTGGTTTTCCGTCTGGACATCCGGGGAAGTCCACGTTGTTTTGTGTATATTCTTGTGTGGGAATACAGTGCCACCAATGACATGGTCGTTGAAAGCGCAGAAGTCTATGAAGAGCTCCCCGTTTTCATTGCAGGTGCCGACGCCATGTCTTCCCATGATGAGCTCCCTTTTGGTGTTGTCATCTCCCACTTTGACATTTAGGTCTCCCATGATGATCTAACCCCTACATATATCCTCATTTTTATTGTGGCATATAACTATATAACTATAGTTATTTACAACATAAAAGTTATTTTTGAAATAATTATTTACAGAATGAAAATTAAACAATTTATTTACATCGAAGATAAAAGATAATTAAAAAATAAGCATAAAAAATCAACCCATGGATAGTGGGATTCCTGTGAAAGAAAAAAATCAGTTACAATATATTTACATACCTTGATTTTTACCCATGTAGAACAAACCTCCTACAAAATGTCGAACAAAAGTCGAATAAAAAGACGTTAAATTATAATGCCTTGATGGCTATTTGAGTATATACTGGTTTTAGATGCTATCTGAAAGTAGTCAATTTATCCTTAGTGAAAAAGGTAAGGTAATAATTTAATTAATAATTTAAACTTAAACAGTAATAATTTAATAATTAATAATTAATAATTTAAACTTAACAAACTCATTTGTTTAATTCCACTCACCATTAGAGAGCATCGCCCTTTGAATCGTCCCGCAATCCATATTTCTCGCATTCCCAAACCATTTTCGGGCAATGCCATTCACTTCTGCTTCCGATATACATGTACCGGCAAAAGTTTTGCGGACTGCGTCTGTGCACAAAAAGAAATTGTAATGGTAGACTTAAATACTATCATACACAACAATAAACTGGTAAATGTGGGGAAAATAATACTTGACTGTTTAAAAAAAGTAGTTTGGAAACTTTGTCCTTTTCAAGTACAGATTGACGTACACCTCAAAGAAGTCAAACACAAACGAAAACTATACACACCAAACAATACACTTCTCAGCTGCAGTGACTGGAAACTATTTTTCCCATCGCATCCACTAAAATTGTATCTTTGAGCCAGCTCTGGAGAAAACAGACGTTTTAAAATTCTTCGTGTAAGAGAAGTGACGGAGTCTCCTCCTATACACGAGAGGTGCTGAACCTGTTTTGAAAACATATGTAGTTATTGTCAACATGTAGAAACCTACAATACAAATGATAAATAAATAAATTTACTGGATATGGTCTGTATAATACATAATGCTGAATCCTGCTCCACTGATATGTGACCAATGGTTTCTTGATGAATATAACTACGATTTAAAAAAACCCTTAGGGACTTCAGGGAAATTAGTGGTATTAAATGACTCAAATCAACAATTTAATTAAGAATCTAATCAAAGCTCTTCTTTATGAAAGTAGAAAAATCGCAGTGGTTATAATTCATATACACAGACTGCTCATTTTCACACTATGTAATGTAAGTGACAAAATTGTTTTATAAATTAAATGAATTCTATGTATATCCCCAATAAAATACTGAATTATTTTGTACTTTATAACATGTGTATTATTTGTAAATACAAAACTACACTGACCACTGATCCTTATGAAGAGAGTCAACCTGAGAGCCGATGCTACATCCTGTCTGTTAAATGGTTTATCAAGACTGTATAGCATAACATGATTTATATCTATATATATATATATCAGTTAATGCTTAAGGTAAAATTTTGAAAGGGTTTCTATTACTTACACATTATATTTAATGACATACCATTTTTGTTCTAAATCTCTCATCCATCAGCTCCTCCTCCATCCTTTCTATTTCCTGTTTATTAGTTAGGGGCAGGGATAAGCCATCTTCCTTCACATTTTGAAGAAGTAGAGTGATCTGATTCAGTTTACGAACCACATCCTGTAGTACTTCACTCTGCTCTTCAATTTTGCTGAGAACTCTGTTCAATAATGTATCTAAAAGCAAATTATTATTTTTAGTCCTTAAAGTAAATATAATATAAACTAGGCATCTGACTCCTTACAATATATATATATGTAAATTAACAGAATATTTAGATGGATATAAGGATTCACATGTAAACCATTAAAACAGAAACGTGTTCTTGTATAGTGTTCTTCATGAAAACATATGGTGAGACAATAAAACTTACTGGTAAAAGAAGGTGAGTCAGACTCAGAGCCACACTCAGTGTGATCTGCAATTAAATATTGTTATAATTAGTTCTTCCAGTAAATCAAGTAAAATAATTGTGATCGTGAATTGATGACAGGCTTCGACTAAGTTCTTCACCTGGAATTTTATTTTATAGATTTTGTTTTTGTTTTCTCAAGATTCGATTTCATCAAATAAACAGGACTAGAGAATTGTTTTCTACAAACCTTCCGTTTGTTGTTATATATCTTAAAATCTATTCCATACATTTATTGAATGTTCGAGGTTTATAAATTTTAGTATATAAAAAGGAGAATTCTTTAGGCTCTTAATTTATCAAATGTTTTAATACCACGAACAGCCGCGTGGTTGTCATGTTGGATGCTTCCGCTTCCGCTATTATGACGTACACCGACTCTTTTTATATAACTGGACTGCTGGCAGACTATTTTTTCCAGTTAACTACTAAAATGAGGCATGCTACTGCAAAGCTTCCGGTTTATTCACATTTCAGATTAACTACTAAAACGAGGCTGGTGTAAACAAAGCTTCCGGTTTAGTCACACTCTTTGTTTAGGCTCGCCGAGACTAACAGCGGAGAACTTCATAAGACGCTAAGTGTTGGTCTTGGCAGACAGACAGCAGTCCACCTATACACGTACATGCTAAGACTCGCCCGTTACAACAAGTTAAATATTACAATAAAGCAGAAAATGATTTATAAACGATCAGAAATTATTTATTGTTGATTATTCACTATTATAACAGTTGTGTTATGGAATATTTCACTCAACTTTTAGACTCACAGAGATTGCTGGTTTTCCGATTCGAGGCAAATCACACTATCTTTACTTTCCGACAGAAATTTTAAAATAATGGTTAATAGTTCTGTTGATAATTAAATCTGATAGTACTGCTTGGACTTTTCCAATTATTGCGTTCTGAGCGGAACAAAAATTATGTAGAATGGCATAAAATTACTTTTAAATCAACAAAATTGTAAAATTATTTTTATAAATCACAAGACCCGTTAAAATGTCTCTACCTACCTACAGGTACATGTTCTGTCTCAACACTGACATCAACGTGAACCGTCTCCACTGGATGGGAGATAACCCTGCGGTAAATGCCACCAATGCTCTTGAACTCCTCATCGGTGAGCCCCGAGGTGCTGATGTAAGCCCGGTTATTAACAGAGTCATAGGACACGTGAGGTGGAACTCTGTCACCAGTGTAAGTCACATTTTTGAAGATCCAGGAGCAAGTCATATAAGGTGCATAGAGTGGGTCTGTGGTGGCCACTACAGTCAGGTCCACTTCATCTCCCTTCATGACCGACTGTTCAGTTGCTGGTCTCACTCTGATCTCAATTGGTTCTGGAAAAGGCAAACACAACTAGAGTTGATACAAGTAGCTGAAACTTTGATAGAAAAGAGGGGAAGAAGTGATACAAGGCCAGCGTTGTGTATGACAAGGCGAAGAAACAAAACACTAAGACTAAAAACAGAAAGGGCTCTGGGATATAAAAGTAGTTAGTGGCGCATGGAAGACAAAGATTCAGGGTTTAATAATTTTGAACCGAGACTGATGTTGTTTTCTCTCCGGTGTGCTGGATATCGGTTACTGTAATACAGTACACAGCTCATGTTTCGCTTTCAATAATCTGCGAAATTATACTCATGATCCTGGTGTGTGTTTAAATGTTTATTTATAATACTCATCTGGTATATTATGCTTAGTAAACAAACGTGCATGTTTAAATTTGAATTGAAGTGCAAGAAGAAAGAAGCGAGAAAACAAACAGCTTTGATTTTCCATCATCTCTTAGGTTTTTACCGATATACCGACATTTATGTTTAAGTTTGCATTTTTCCCCGAAATATCTCTGTCAGAAGTACTTTAATACCGATATGCTCTTGACTCTACCAAAGCCTAAAGTGTTCTATTTCTTACTGTATTTATGATCAGGCTTTAAAGAAAGTAAATCTTACTAATAACATTGACACAGCCATCATCATGAACCATGCCAACACTGTTAGCCACAGTGCACTGGTAACAAGAGATGTCTCTATCCTTGTTAACAAACTTGACTGTCAGTCTGGTCCTGTCAGCATTGAACTGGTGCTTGTTGGGATCTGAAACAAGTAATGGATAGAGACAATATCCACCGCTAGAAGATTCAGAAATGAGTAAGACCAAACAAGGAAAGTCATCTTGATATTCAGTACCTTCTGATGAATAGAAAGATCACTGATGAAAGCAACTGCTGTTTAAAAGAGTTTTCTTTCTTTCTCCCCTTCTTCTCATGATCATGCAAAAACGTGAGGTTTATTATCTAACAGTAACAGAATGTGCTTGAGTTCAAAGTGCACACCAACCGCCTCGTAAGAAGAATCTGCATCACTCATACTATTTTGCTCAAATCATTTGAATGTCAAACTTACCACACCAGACAATCAAACCTCCCTTACCATAGGTGGAGCCCATCTGATTTGTATTCAGGGCCCACTTTGGCTGACTAGGACTCTGTTCACCTTTCGCAGACCGGGTGACACAGGAAAGCACTGCATCTCTCCCCTCTACAACTGTCGTTGACTCCAGACGATGTACCCAGATAGGACGCGCTGAAGATGATTGAAGTGACAATAAATGAAACATCATCTGATGAGCTGGTTGTAGAGATATCTGTTTAATGGGCTTGCAGACGGCCATTATCATATCTACCTCTTTATTTTCGTTCCTGAACTTTGTACATTGTAAAGCAAAATTTTTCATAGAGATGATATCATATACAGTGATACCTCGGTTCTCGAACATAATTCGTTCCGGGAGGACGGTCGAGAACCAAATTGTTCGAGAACCGAAGCAATGAAACTCATAGGAAATAATGGAAACTGGATTAATTCGTTCCAAGCCCCAGAAAATGCCTATTTACTAGCCTAATTTGTATATAATATGTAGAAAAACATGAGTCTCAACAAGAAATAAGAAATAAAAGTGTATTTATTAAAACAAAACAAAAAAAAATGTACTGTACTGTACAGTACAGTAAATTGTGTTTCATTTACTGTACCTGTACCAAACTTTATGGCAGGAGGGAATGAATGTGGAGGGAGGAGGGAAGGGGGATTGTTATTGTTTTGAAGGGGAGTCCTCTTCAATAAAAACAGAGGGTAACTGCTCTTCGGGTGTTTCTGTTCTCTGTATCTTTTGCTGAGGAGAATCAGAATCTTGCTCTGCAGTTGCTTGTCTGGTTTCTTTACGGAAGAATTTGTCAATTGTTTGCTGTTTTTTTCTCCTTTGCAAAATTTTGCGGAAAGTGGACATAACATTGTCATTAAAAATGTTAACTGCTCTATTTGCTACCACTTTATCAGGGTGATGTTGTTCAACAAAATTTGCGATTTCTGCCCATTTTGCACACATTTCATGACTCTCTCTCTGCACTCACACTGATGACGCAAGCAAGGCGCGCTGGGCCGAATGAACGCCATTCGGCTCAACTCGGCTCAACTCAGCTCATCTCGGACGTTCGGATGTTCGAGTTCCAAATATTTGTTCGGATTCCAAGACAAAATTTTCTCGAATTTCCTGGTCGAATACCGATTTGGTCGAAAGTCAAGGCGTTCGAGAACCGAGGTATCACTGTATTTGAAAGAAAAACTTTATATATATATATAAAGCGGTTGTAGAAGACTGTATGACAAAAAATATTGCTCAGAATGGTTTAAGACGATTGATCGAACAGAAAGGAAAAGTCTGTTCAAATTAATTCAGAAGAATTAATACACAGCGTACATGTGACATTGAGAGCCAGGTTTCCTTCATCAACACCCAGTGAACTGGTTCCTCTACAGCGGTAGGTTTTCTCGTCATCTTCTGTCACATTCATGATTGTAAGAGTTTGGCCATTTGAAGTAATATCATAGCGACCTCCTTGTGTGATGGCTCGTCCATCCTGATCATACCACGTGACTCTGGGCACTGTCTCTGATAGGATGTTGGATGCCACGCTTAGTGCAAAAAGTAAAAAGAAATGTCAGATGCTTGACTTAAAGTAAATCATCAATTTTTTAATTAATACATGCCGAGTAAAGATGCTTCATATAAAAAAGAGTAAGACATCAGTCTAACAACATATTTAAACACATTTTCTTTTACTATTATTATTATTATTATCTATGTAACTCTGAGGACTGTTTCAGATGAGATGATGCTTGCTATGCCTTGTGCAAAAAAACACCAAAAACAAAAAAACAAAAAAAAAAACCACAGCAAAACAAAACAAAGCGAAAATCATTAGGAATTAGGTGTTTGACTTTATATTTCAGTAAAACATTATTTTATTACTATATAATGGCAAGAAGATGCATTCATTCCGTTTTCTAAACGTATTATTCTGATGGCATAGTAAAGAAAAATACAGTCTGCAAAAACACTCACTATCCACTGAAGACACACTCCAGTGTGGCGTTCATCCCAACTTCCACAGTGAGGAATGAGCCAGAGGTGTTATACTGAAGCCTTGGTGCAGAGTTTGGAACTGGAATAAAATGTTCTGTCTTCATATAATTTTGATCAATGTTAAGAAAATATTTGATTCTGTTTAACATGTAATGATGCGAGTTCATTCTCAGAAATGCACAAGGCCCTTATCTAACTTAAAAGACAATATTCTCGCCGATTCGTGCTCCACCAAATACTAATGATAAAATATATTTTTGGTAAATTAATACACGTTCACATAGAAACCATTGAACTAACACAGGCTTTGATTAAGTACTAAAAGAGAGAAACGTATTTTTCATTAAATAAAAAATTAAATAACAAAACCAGCTATGAAGAAATGGATCGAGGGCCTTTGTCAGATTATACGAGAACAAGATGACAGAAAAATGCCGATCGTTACTAAGTAAATTAAAATTGGGTTATGTGTGAATCTGTGGAATAATGTTTTTGTATTGGCTATAATTTGTATTTATAAATCATGGTTTTATAGTAACAAGTAAGCCTTGCGGACAAAAAACTACTTTCAAATTCTCTAATGTTTCATAGTAAGTCTTTTAAAGTACTATTACAGTTATTTTTATTTTTTTTATTTGTGTTTCAGTACAGTATATTAGTTTGAAAAAAATTATGAAAAAATTGGATCCTATCTAATAACTTCATTTTTGTCTATCTGTTATCTACCACCGAGTGTCAATCCATATTATCAGTAAGGAGATATGAGAGAAAATTACACAGTAGCACTGATTTTTTCGCTGACGTCTAGAACGAGTTCGAATCTTTTCGTGATTGCGAATATTCAACGGTTACGAGGTTCGCCGAGACCCGAGAGCAAACAACTTCACGAGACCTGATACTTGATTGCTTATGAGAGTATGGTAACTGCAGAATGTCGATTAACTGTCCATTGTATGTTAACATGTGTGTGTGTTAACTGTACATGTGAGTGTATGTATGTTCTGCATGGGTGTATGTCTTTGTCATCCCTTTTTTCTCTTTTTGCCCTTTGTCAAGAGCATCGATCGTGTCTCCATATAGGGAAAGGAGTTGTAATAACAACAACAACAACAACAACAACAACAACAACAATGTTGATGTTGTTGCTGACCTCGTGAATCCAGGGAACACTACAGGCAGATCGAAGAGGATGTAAACCAAAAAACAAAACAAAACAAAACAAAAAAATCCGTGAGCAGACGATCTGAGAATTAACCTGCCTCTTCATTTGGAAAACAGATTGTTAAGTATGACATAACTGAGTTAATATTCTTTGCTCTGTAAAGTTCTTACATTATATCATAATGACTACAGTATCTTACTAGGTCCAGTGCTTCTGACAGTCAGGCTGTTCTCGTTGCCAAGTCTGATGATATTAGACTTAATACTGCTGATTGCACACTTGTATGGGGTACTTGCAGCCCTCTCGTCTGTCTCGAGTACGTATGAGAAGTGCAGATTGCCTGGGAAATGCGTATAATATACAAATATATAAACAGTATCAGAAATATATCTCCACATCTTTCTGACATAGTACTTCACATGGCTATTACATGACTGTAGTACATACACCAATGGCAAAATCCAGGACTATCCACGGCAATAGCCAATATCATTATTTGTAAATTGCAATAGTACATGGGAAAAACATATTTACCTCCTTGATCAATGAACTTGTGTTCATCTGGAAAAACCTCGTCATTTCTTGAACCTAGAACTGTGTACCACTTGAAAGTGATGGCTCCATAGTACACTGGAAGATTTTTGTCACAAGGAATCCTTACATAGTTTCCTTCAGTACCAGAGTATGGCTCAATTGGTCTTTTTAGAAAGTCTTCTACACCTGGATATGACAAAACAAACATTGAGTCATAAGCATGGACTTAAATCAATTTTCATTTCATGATTATTTTTTAATTGACACTGTGGTGGAAAAGATAAAGAAAAAATAAAATGCTCATGACAATTTTTCAGATTCAAGTGACCGAAATTCTAACAAATAACATTGTGTGTTTTGCGTCCCACCTAGTTCAGTATTTGTTTGTTTAACCCTCAATCGGTACGAAACAAAGCCTATGGGGTTTGTGACTTTATTTAGAATCATGATTTGGACATAATTTTTATCACTAAACGTGGTTAGCCAAATGTTGTGATGAACCTTTAGTCGTAAGTCTTGCCTTTTCAGGTCCATCTGCACCCCTTTAAATTATTTAGGTGAAGTCTGCTTATTCCCTTGGTTGATATTTCTGCTGTGTTTAACACTATTGACCATTCCATCATTTTCAACAGACTCCATGATTCGATTAACAGTGGCTTTACCTCTCCAATTAGCTTCATATCAACCTCTTTTCTTTGCACCTCTCAGGCTTTGCATTCTTCGGACCACATTCCTAACATTTGGTCCACATTACTTTTTTGAGTTTGGTTCTCTTACCTTGAATTGAAGCTCCATAATAGCCGAAAACCTAGTCTCTCTCTTTAACTTAAAACGAACTCTTCTCCTCCTTTCATAGACTCTCTTTGTCTGTTATCTTATAATTTGTGTTCTAATTTTTCCTGCGGTTTATTTTGTTCTACTTTTTGGTCCTCGCTCTCTAGTGGCTCCATTTGGCCGTTGCTGCCTCCACTGTGAGGACGAGACTGTGTTCGGCGACGCCGGGGGATAATCCGCGACATTCCTTGAGAAGTTACTCGAAGTTGAAATTAGGGAATTGTCTAATTATTATGATTTAGTTTTCTACCCCATGTTTAATTCTGTACCAAACAATTATCACATAATTTCCATAGTTATTTTGAAAAAGCTTAAGATAAAATCTATATGCATCACTTAAAAGTGACACTTGATGGTACAATAACGGGGAAGTGTATACAAAATTTTCAAACCAAGTTCTGATTGCGCATCAGTCATTCTAATCTCATTCAGGACACGATAATGATAGAAAAGTTGAAAATAAACCTGTCACATTAAACAATAAACCTGTACAATTTGCGCCTATTAGAAAGCACATTTTTCACTGTCAAAAAGCAGACAGTAACAGTTCGAGGCTCTCATCACTTCCCAACATACATAACTTAATCGTCCATCGTTCTTACGACCCAGAAATCCAACCCAACACAACCACAATCTCACTTCATCCTAACCCTGATTTTCAGCTGACCGAGTGGAAGAAAATTTCAGGTTCCAACATGTAATTTGATCATTCTTCTCTTCAGCAAACGAGAAATGGTAGCTAGAACACAGAGACTTTTACAAAATCTGAGAACAGTAAAAAGGAACTGACAATAAAAAAAAGGTAGATAAGAAAAGTCATGTAGACAGTAAGACATGCCATTACATTGTTACAAACTCAGCAATACTTACGGCCTACTCGGATTTCTACTGTTGCAGAAACAGCAGTGGCTGTCATCCCATTAGAAAAGGTACTTTTGGCATAACAAACGAATAAACCTTCTTCTCTTGTAGTGAGACTGCGAATTGTCAGGATTCCTGTTGTTGCACTGAATGTGATATAATCACTGTATATTTCATTCCCATTCCACGTCCACTTGTATCTGCAATGAAGCACATTGTAACAAGCATAACCTACTGAGAACGCCAAACTAAAATATCTGCTTTACAAAAGTTCACTACAAGGGAACTACAGTAAATTTCTGTCTATTAAGCGCATCTGTATGTAAGACACACCCACTTAATGTTTTGAAAAAAATTTTTTTTTCACAAATAAACCACACTGGTTTATCAGCGGTAAGTATAATTATTACAACTTGAACTCGTAGGCATTTTGTCTCGTTTTCGGCATGATGAGAGAGTGGTGTGTGCTTCAGCAACTTTTACACGATTTGCAGATGTTCTAAGTCCTTGGATTTTAACAGACAAACTTGTATTTTGTATATTTTGAATTTAAGAGGAATATTAATATTGCATTAGCATTCTGTAACAAGTGTGACAAAGAGTCGATTAAACCGACTGAATTACAAAGCCATTTTGTAGAGATTTAATAGAAAACAATGAGTTTTTCAGGAATCACTTGTAGATTAAGGAGAATCTTTTCTGCCAAGTCGAGGAGCATGTCCACTTGGTCAGTCTGTGAGCGAAAGTTGTGTGCGCCCGAGCAAAACGAGAAAAGGTAAGTTCATCATGTCAATCCCGCATCGACAGACGACGGGAGGCACAAAGATCATCTTGATAATCGCTTGGATTGACCTCCCCACCCCACCATCCCAGTTTGTAGCAGCTGCTGAGTGGACAGGGGTAACCACTCACAGGCAAGAGGAGGCCTCAAGCCGCCAACCTTCTGCTCCATAGTCTAGAGCCCTAACCACCAGACTAAGAAGTCTGCAGGAATAAATATTTAATGTAAAACAAACAATTCAACAAGCTACAAAAAGCTGAGTGAGATTTAATCTTATCTCTGAAATAAAGATGTCAACACCAAAAGGTATTTGTTTTGTGGCTTTTAAAAAATATACAATTTTAGGGTCATATTGTCAAATATTATTAACATAAACTCACGAAGGAGGTGGTTGTCCAGTGGCACTACACTTCACTTCCACCATATCATGTTCTGTGTAACTTAGCTGCAGTCCCTCTACAGGTGACACAATAGATGGGGGCACTCGTACTGGTGACAGATAAGTCTCTGGCTTTCAAAATGTAGATAAATAAATAGCATTACTGAATCTTTTATAGTGACATTACGGCTTTGTGCAAACCATAAAATCCATATTGCTTGGAACGGTTTTCAGTAACAATATTGAAGGCAACATGAATATTTGCTGATCAAATATTAAAATTTATTTCTTAAAACTAATGCTTACACTTTTTTGTACAGCGGATGAATGCACTTGCACAAATAAATCCTTGACTCTTGATCAATCAAATGCAACAAGAAACACGAAAAACTGGTCTAGCTTTGGGTCCTGCAGGGCTTCTGCTTACGCAAAAAAATTGCATACAGTACGCATTAAAAGTTCGGAGGACCCCTCCAAATTTCGTCAATGGGGTCCCAGGGGACCCCTTTAAATTTGGGTGAAGAACAGATAAAAAATTGGGTAAGTGTAGTGTCTGACATCGTAGCCCAATCTATTGTCGTCTGCTACAAGGTGAGAGTTACTTCCCTTGCACTGAGTTTTTTCCCTTACCAGGAAGAGTTCCACCATGGACAGCATAATTAAAATCATCATCTCAGGAACGGAAAGAAAGTGAGCACCCCAAGTACAGTGAGCATAAGCTGATCACAGATCATTGCACAGACATCATGGCACAGAAATCTCGCCGTTTCTGACTAGACATTACAGTGCTTTGTGTGCCTGAAAGACAGTTGAGCAAAGTATGTTGATTTGTTATTTTTTTCACATTGTAAAGGGACCCCATAGAGTTAGCCTGGGACCTCTTAGAAATCTGAAGAAGGGGTCCCAGGGACCCCAAAGAATTTAGTCTTAGCAGAAGCCCTGCGGTACTCATATTTGATACTTACCCCCAAGAGAACAATAACCAGATATCAAAAGAAGACACTAGACTCTTTTTCGTTCTCCGTCAAGAGGTACTGACACCCAGAGTAAAGTGCTTGTAAGATAAGGCTTCAGACTTTCAGTTATGAACACATTGTCTTTGTCTTCTTATTCACCTATGCAAGCTAAGTAAATTTCTCAAACATTAATTACACTCAACTTACTTTCCTCACCACCTGTCATTACTAATGTGCCCAGCACAGTAAGCAAGAGCTGAAGTACGGGTGAAGCTACCCGGGCCATCCTTCCCTTTCCCTGAACTCAAATATTCGGGGTATCCCTCTCTTCTTCCCTTTAGCACTTAACAGTTGCTGTGTCACAGATTGATCAGATTTGTCGCCCTGTACACAGACACAGGATGAATACTTATTAAGAAATGACAAACAGCAGAAAAGAAATGATATTAGCTACTGTTGTATTCATTGCCTTGCCATGGTGATGTCAGACCCATCTTGATATAATTGTAAATGTTCTCAGCATATTCTCGATTTTAAGCAACATTTTAAGAAGGTGAGGGTCAAATTACCGTTATTGTAACGGATATTTTTCTATCTTCCCACGTGCTCGGTACTGAACAACTAGATTTACATGAATTATGTGCGGGAGATGTTTTCTC
>SRHC01003359.1:0-59118 GCA_004794325.1 Pomacea maculata | reverse complement strand
ATGGTTCCACTTGACTTTGGAGTTGAAGAAATCAGACTTTCTATGCTACACCCAAGCTTCCTTGTTTTAGGAAGTGAAGATATCAACATCATTACAGACGCATCCGGCTTGACTTTCTTTTGCAAGTGTCGATGGATGTTGCCTTCAGCCCTTAGTGTGAGGCTTTTATCAAGATCACAGACATCTCCATCCATTTGCACAGTCTTCTCAGAACTCAAGAGCCATTTCATGCCATGTATGGGCAGACCATGGTACACACCCTTTACTTTATCTGTGGTCCATCGACGTCCACTTCCACTTGTCTCGCCATCTGGCAAACACGATAAGGACTGAAACGTCGCCATTTCTATCATCGCTTGAAACTGTCATTGTGCTTAGAATATGTTTATTCAAACCGAAAGACTAAAACAAATCATAACTTGTTAGTATATATTTATATAGAGAGAGACATAAAAATATCTTTATACTACAAATGCAGAGAGCTTGACTTATTTTGTTGTAATCAGACAAACTATTCCTTTATTGAACGAAAGAAGTCCATGAAATTTATTTATAAAAAAAAAACCCTAAAAGATAAACTTTTCTTTAACATGAATAGGTAGGAGTAGCCAACGATAAAGTTACAAGCAGAAATTGAAGTTAAAACTAAATCTTGGTTGATGGCAATACGTTGTTTATTTATTCTGTACAGGGATAGATGAAATAAGTCATGTGACATGAGTATTTTAAGTTAAATTAGTTATTTGCAGTCTCTAATTCTGTCTTAAATTACTAAGCAATTTTTAAATGTAAAAAGGATTCATCATATGATGTTTAACAAAATGTATGGTGACGTGAGTGAACATATGATAATTCGCTAGGCTCGATCGGGTAAGAGAGACAAGATTAAAATTATATTACAAAAAGCATTACTTAATCGACATATAATAACAGTGCAACATCTATTTCCATTATCATCCATAAAAAACGAATGTATTTCACTGTTGCTTTCTAACATCTAGAGTCTAAAGCTTTTGCATTTTTTTTTTCACTATTGTCATGAAGTCATTGCATGTTGTCACCAGGAGGTCGGGGCCAGCACGACACAGACTGTGACAGTTCCGGAGGAAGGTCTGTTATACACGGAGCTGGACTTCACTCAGTGTCGCCCCGAAACACAACGACCTCTCAAGAGGAAACCAATTACGCCGCCATCGAGTTGATGCAGTGAAAGCTTAATACAACCTCTACAGCAGGACTTGTACTCACTTACAAGATTCTAAATCAAATTAAAATTAACTTTCAACTCCTGCCCCCACAAAGTTAACTGAAAAATACAAATTTAATTCACGCACACCTCTGACTATGCAAAAAAACAAAACAACAATAAATTATTTCAATGGAGTTAAAATCTCAACAAAATTAGCTTGCAATGATTCTCTCCGCTCCCCATTCTAGCAGTAAAGAGCATGAAGTGGAGAATAAAACATTGTGAAGGTGTATTCACGAAGTAACCACAGCTGCTAAGGGTTCATAAAGGTACTACAAGCTACATCACAGACAGCTGCTGCTGACACAAAGTCAACTGTGAGGCAACTGCTTTGGACTCGTCGTCCCGACACAGGCTTCTACAGGTTGTGTTCTCCTTGACTCTGTTACAGCCACTCAACAAGGATCCTAACAGAAAAAAAGACTAATCTTGCTTTTAGGCTGAATTTAATTTTTTTTAATGACACTACTTTCAACACATTCGTCGAGATGACTAAAACAGTCACCGAATTTTGCTGGGAAGGCACAGTTCAACATCCAGAGCCACAGACTGGTACAGTGAAGGTAGACTGGTGATGGTGGGGGTGGTAGTGACAGTGATGAGGGCAGTGGTGGTGGTGGTGTAGTTGATGATGATGATATCTGAAGACTTTATGGTCAGTTAAGCACTAACCTGACTTTACTGGTAAAAGAGCCACATAGCAATTCTCAGTATCGTGCGCCATATAAGGCCTGAGTTCTGACATGATTTTCATTTCATCCTCAGCTTATCTACATCCGCTCACTTGTACGGAGCCAAGAAAAATAGGAAAAAATACAGTTGCAAAGTCAGAACTTTAAGCATCTAGTCCCTCATACTATTTATAGTACAGTTTAAAACTGTTGCTAGGGCGGTAATTGCCGACTTAACAACACATCAGAACATAGTTATCCAACAAAACTCAACAATCTTTCTCAAATCATTCTTGTAAAATACAAAGACATACGATCTCTCTCTCTCTCACAAACACTTGCATTCATTTAGATATATATATACATGCACACATAGATAAACATACACGCTCTTGATGCTTGACAAACAATAATCAAATGTAAATCTCACATGCTTTGCATTGTGGACGTTAGCAAAAATCAGCAGTTGATTTGACTAAAAAAAAATAATAAAATGAAAAAAAAAAATTTTTTTAAATAAAAAAAAAACAAAACTGTCTTTTTACATGACTTCTTAGTCCTAAATGGCTGTGGGGAAATATTCTCACAATGTCTCCGATTTTCTCAAACGCATAGTACATCCGCTTTTGAGAGCGTGATTCTGCACATGTAAATCACATGTTTTGTTGTTGTTGTTGTTGTTGTTGTTGTTGTTGTTGTTATTATTATTATTATTAATTTTGCTACAACAACACAGTGCTGTAGAGTTGTCATGGAAAGGACCTGAGAAGGCTAATTTTAAGTGATTTTACTTTTTTTATGATTTGGACGGCCGGACAGTCTCTTCTAAGCATATAAACCAAAGAAAAAGAGCATACCATGGTTCCACTTGACTTTGGAGTTGAAGAAATCAGACTTTCTATGCTACACCCAAGCTCCCTTGTTTTAGGAAGCGAAGATATCAACATCATTACAGACGCATCCGGCTTGACTTTCTTTTGCAAGTGTCGATGGAAGTTGCCTTCAGCCCTTCGTGTGATGTTTTTATCAAGATCACAGACATCATCCATTTGCGCAGTCTTCTCAGAACTGTAGGTTGTGTGATTGTAAAATGTGTCCTCAAGAGCCATTTCATGCCATGTATGTGCAGACCCTGGTACACACCCTTTACTTTATTTCTGGTCCATCGACGTCCACTTCCACTTGTCTCGCCACCTGGCAAACACGATAAGGACTGAAACTTCGCCATTTCTATCATCGTTTGAAACTGTCATTGTGTTTAGAATATGTTTATTCAAACCGAAAGACTAAAACAAATCGTAACCTGTTAGTATATATTTATATAGAGAGAGACATAAAAATATCTTTATACTACAAATGCAGAGAGCTTGACTTATACGTTGTTTATTTCTTCTGTATAGGGATAGATGAAATAAGTCATGTGACATAGAGACTGGAGTGATGCACAGTTCTATAGTCTCAGAGTTGAACCTATTAGTGTTCCAGTTTTGTTCATCTGTAGCATAGATAGTACTGCCAGAGAAAACATATAGGTGTACTTATTTTATGCTGACAATCAACTCTGCAGTTAGTGTGTGGGACTGTATGGCAGATGAATTGTGATCTGACCTCCGAACCATACAATGGAGAATATGTATCTTAAGGAAAGTGTACGCTCTACCGTTCCAATGAATCCAATACTTTAAGAACATCTTTGCTATTTAACTGGCTGTATAATGTTTGATTGTGATAAGGATTAATGTGATATTAATGACAAAATGATCAGTGATATTGCACCGTATGGGATATTTGATAAATTGTTTCCAGTTTGAAGCTTAGCTTTGTTATTTTTCAAACTGTTTCAATCAGTCATATTTTCCCCATACTTTTTTCTGCTTTTCAAATGTAGGCTTCTAACGTGCAAAAGGCCTATCTCTCTCACCCCCCACCATCTCTCTATCTTCTTGAGGACTTGCTCAGTGTTTTACACAAGTATCATATAGCTATTACAGAGAAAGTATATCATGTGTATGCGTCTGTGTGTGGGTGTGAATGAAAAGAGTGAGAGAGAGGTGATGATCATGAGACAGGGTGATATTTGTTTGAGCATATTGTTTAAAATATCAGCAATAAAAACTTATTATTTATTAACTTATTCTTTCCTAAGATCATAAAGTGCATTAAAAGAAGGAACTTCAACAGCAAGAAATTTATTGAAAACAAGTGTAATTTATGTGATATGGGTCTAAGAAACTTGCGAGACACTAGTCTTTATGATCCATGTTTTTTTTTAAATTAACATTGTAATTTCAGATTATCAAACAAATCTTAGTTTTGTTTCATATTGTTTAAAGCTACACAAACGAAACTTCTGTGGATAAAAAGAAGATGCCTTCCGCAGGTTAGTGTTTTCATTTAATCAGCGTATTTCTGTCTGCTTGTATCTGTAGGAGGTCGTCAATATAACGTAGTGTTTACTTACCTAAACATGAACAGTTTATAATTAGTTGACCCTGTTTAGCTTAAAAAATGAACTGACTCAATCAATTATCTTAAAAGTGATGTTGTTATTCATAGCTTTGTTGTTATTGCTCTTGCTGTTGTTCTCGACAATTATTTTAGCGCGACAGGACTCGAAGCAATGTTACACTTGCGAGGGAGAAGTCTGAGCAAATAAGACAATTCACAAACTGCGATGACTGCCATTAGTCTTGCTGCTTGTCTTGATGATGATGACGATGATCATGATCATTTATAACGCGCTGGTGTCCATTCATACGAATGCTCTTTGCGCAGTAAAAAAAATAAAGAATGTAAAACAAGTCATGTTGTATGAAACTGTGTGGCCTATGCCCTCGTCCGGGTCTGTTGTTTTGATGTTAGCGAAGACATTTGTTCCCACACGCGTGCTCTCGTTAACATCAGCAGCATAGAAAAGTTTCTCAAACTTGGAAGGGCTGTCATTGACATCATTGACATACAACGTGGTGCTGACTTGAAGAACAACACCACCTTGAATGTCGAAATTCAGCCATAGTCGATCCTGTTTCTCTCTGTCGAGTTTGGTGTCTAGTCTGATATTCCACACACCGTCGGACCCTGTGACTAGCTCGACTGTAACGTATTGCTGGGAAGCAGATGTCATAGTAACATATCGACGATGGTCAGTATATCTGGCCGTGAAGTTAAAAAGGATCGTGCCATTTGCGGTGTTCTCAGGGGCATTGTAGGAAAAAATGAAGGGTAAGATCATCGGGTGCTTGGCCCTGCTGTGCCAGCACCACCAACATTAGTCGTGTCATGACAAGTACAGCAGCGTCCGTTTGACCATCATCTCCAAATTTCACAAAGAACGCTGATTTGTCAGTCTTCAGTCCTGTTGGCGAGTGCTGAGCTACATGCACTGTGGTTGTATCTTTGTGACCTGTACATAGCTGATCGACACAGGTCACACTATCAAACTTCAAGATGACCACTTCTGATGACGATAACTCATTCATGTTGATAGTGACCTTCGCCTTGTTTTATGCCAGTGGTGGCGAAGGGATGTCTGAAGGCTGACTTGCTGGTGGAGAATCAGACATTTGATAAACGGAGACAGTAGTCAGTGACATGCCGGGAAGAAGATGCCAGCCAGTTGGGCGAGGGGACTTCATTCTATCTTGTCTTCTCGCAATGTCTCGGCTATAAATGTGGTGAGACAACTTGTGAAGACACGGGGTTAGTTTTTGGCGAGAACGATCAAAAACGATCAAAAAACTGTAGAACAATTTTGTTATTATTTGATTTTTGCACGGTAAAGTCGTAAAGGTCCTGGAAGATTTGTAATTTAGAACACAAATAAATTGAAGTGAAAGAAAAAAAATGTACGACGCACTAACATATTATTGTCGTGACATTCGTCACATCCTCAGACAACAAAAACCTGAACGATTGTAGACAAGACCATCTGGAAGCAATGCCTAAACCCAAGACCACTCAACTCTGAGCAACATGGCAAATAAAGATATCAGTCCTTTATACATTCATTTTTAAAATGTAAATAAGAAAGAACACAGAACAAAACAAGTTTAGTAATTTTAGCTAGAATTATTACAACAAAAAAGATCGTTTGTTTTCTGCTGATGTAGGAGATAACTAAACGTAGTCGTAAAATGAAAAATTCGTCCACTTTATTGCATCTGATTGTCAGATGGCCATTTGTGAAGCTGATTACAAAATACATTATAGTGGTTTGTCAAATTAAAAAAAGAAATAATTTCTAGTGGATTCGAGAAACATAAACCATTAGGCATCAAATGATCTCGAGTAAGCTGGCGCGTAGTGGGAGCGTAGGACGTGGCTGACATGACGTAGTGGGTGTACCCGGGATGTCGGCCATCGAAGTACACGACAGAGGGCGCGCGACCGAGAGGGCATCGAGGAGACGCTGGTGCGGAGTGTGGCGATCATGAGGGGTGAGCTTGAGCTTCGCTGCGCAACTATCATCTACTTTCCTCTCGCTTGTCTTATCGCCTGCAACCAAAGTCCGTGCTCCAACGCTGTTTCTCGAAAAAAGGACAAATGGTAATGAAAAATCTAACATCCCCTATGACACTCCATATAGCATACCTCTGAGCAAAAAAAAAAAAAGCAGTCATATGTATGAAGTAAATAATACCTATAACACAAACAAACAATTTTAAAAGTTTTTTTTTTTCTTGTCAAGAACTATTTCTCAAGAGTATGCTTGTCTGATTCTCACAAAATTTAGTAGGAATCTTTCTTGTCTAGGGCTCAGTCACCGCACGACTCTTACTGCACTACAGAGACAAACGCACTTCCTCAGGCGGAGAGAGAGAGACATAAAAAAAGATAAAACAGAGCCGACCAATCACAGCCACACACGTGACATGTCAGCCAATCGCTGCTCGCGGACCTTCACATCCTGGTCGCTGTGTGTAAAGTTGCGGCGCAGCGGTCGACGTCCAGTGTCTTGTCAGTCACAGACACACCATCATTGTAAGTCTTCATCACCAGAGTCAACGAGCATCATGAGGTACAGGGTGGTCACTACTTACCTCATGTACCTGCTGTTGGTGCCAGGCCTGGGTAAGTAGTCATTATACTACTGTAATAACTTGTCACGGATAAGAAAATCGCTACTGGTGTACATCTCAGTTACAAAACTCCTCTCGTCGTCTTATAATCGTCGCCTTACTCTTCCTGTCACAAAAACAACGACATACAGCCACAGGACTATGAGTTATTGTGCAGCAAAACAATAGAACTGTCTTCCTTTCGATATCCGCCACCTACCCACTACTCCATTAACATTGCTCCTAATATTTCCAATATTGCTAGACCTTTTTCACACCACTAATTTGAAATATCTTGTTACTTTCAGCTCTTGTTCTTGCTATTTGGCTCCTCTGTATTTTCTGTACTTCTTTTTATTAACATTAGTTCTATTGTTTACTTTTTATAGTTCATATGCTATTTGTGTTCATTTCCTTTGATTCCATTTATGTTTAGTTCTTGTTCTTAAGCCCTAAGAGCACGTTCCTTAGGAGTGGGAATATGAGCTTTAAAATTTTTACTTTTATCATTATCATTATTGTTATCATTATCATTATCGGTATGATTTATATTATAGAAGCTTCGATGACGGGTTAAAACCATACACAAAGATTGTTTCCTGAAATATTGGTTTTCAGATTTATTTTATCGAGGACTCTATTCCCCGCTCATAGCCTTATGGAGGTCCACGAGGTTTGCTAAAATATATGCCTAACATTACCAGTGTAGCCTTGATAACCTAAAGAAGTGATTGCGCCAATTTTGTGTGCATTTATGTTTTATTAGATTTATATCTCGATGTTACAATTATACTTCTATTGCTGGACACAATACAAAAAAATATCTTCTTTAAAACACTAATTTGAGAAAAAGAAAAATTTGTGTTACTTGAAAAAGGTAAAAGTCATGGGTTGTCATGTAAAATCTTACATGAGACATAAGTTCACAAATTATGGGTAGTTTACATTTCTCCATGACAATAAAACACCACCGCGGGGTAGATGGCAGGCGATGAGGCTGAACGAGCCAAGCGTGATAAGCTGCCGAGTGGAGGTGGTAATGACCTCTGTGACCTATGGACCGTCTTTAGGGTGGGGGGTGGTCGGTCAATCAGTCGTCCCTTGACCGGCACCTGCCGTTGGGAGGAGCACATCGATAGACGAGGCAGGCGACAGGGCCCCACTATTTCCTATGGTAGACAAAAATCAGCAGGTCCTGTACAGGACGACCAGTCCAGTCTTTGACCTTAGTAAGTCAGTTCTTCCTCTGGCCACCGCAGCATCGGCTACCATCTCTTGGAGGAAAGTCTTCGACATGGTGTCGTGTAAGGTCACATGACCAAAGAAGACCAGCTTAAGTCGCTTGTCTGTTGAAGTTTAGTTTCCTGGTATCCTATGAGTGTGGCAATCTTGTTTCGTACAAAGTACTATTTGTACCTAATTTCCACTAACACCCTTCAAAACAAGTAGACTAGAAACAATTAACCTGCAGAACTACCAGTCGTTCGGCAAGGGGTCAAAAGATCTCTACTCAGTCTGATGGAAGGAAAGTCACCAAACGTTTATAATAAGTCAGCTAAGCTTCTGAAGCCAGACGGGAAAACGACTTAAAAGGTTCTCAATGTTCTTGTCTGGAAAAGCAAGAAATTGTCTCCCACATAAAAGCAGGAAACAGCAAACAATGACAGATTTAAAGAACCATCAGCCTTATAGCCACCAAAGCAAGGTCATGCTAAAGGTAACACAAACAGCAACAGCATCACCACGGATGAGCTGCTACCAGAATAACGGGAGTTTACCTTTGCACGACAGTAGGTGTAACTCAAGCAAACCCCCCTTCAACGGTGAATAAATGTGTCCACTACCATCAAACTTCCATTTCCATAGGTTGAAAGTCGATCTCCAGCCTACACTCTGCAGACGACATAATTTGTTAGCAGGAACTAACAAACAACTGCAAGGCATCACCAACAAACTGACAAACAGTTCAAATGTATATAAATTGGAGCTAGGCAGAATAGTGGTAATGGCTATACTATGTTTGGTTTGTCATGTACAATACGTTTGAATATCAAGCACAAGCTGGTAGTTCCGATCCTTCTTTACGAATGTGAAAAGTGGATTATTCTTTTAGAATCGAAGAATTGGACAGAAAGTCCATTAGAGGCTGCTTCGAAACTCATCCGGAGAAAATAGAACCAACTACTTTATACGACGGACGATTGTCCTTCTTGTAGGACACCAGGAACCTCCACTTTCAACAGTCAGGCAGCGTAAGCTGGTCTTCTTTAGTCATGTGACCCGGCATGACACCTGGCTGAATATCTCTTAAAGCACCTTGGAAACCCTTGACGCCTGGTGGCCACAGAAATAGATGGCTTACGAACGGGAAGACTGAGCTTGTTGTCATGTAAACAACCTGCTCACTATACTCCAGTGTAGACAATAAGGTGTAACCCTGTCAGCTGCCGACTCTATCCATGTACAGTGTGTTCCCCCTTCCAACAGTTGCTGGCCAACGGACGACTGACTGACTGACCGACAAAAGAAACTGTCACACTGCGGTCTACGATCTGTGTCTTCTCAAACTAAAAATCTGTGTGTATCCTTATCAGCCAAATACATGATGATGTACAGGGTTATAAATTAGTGTAACATGTTACTAATGCTTTTGTGGCCAAAAGATGCCTTTATTGTCAGACGTCTTTACCTGCATGACCTGTAAACATGTAGTACTTACACGAACTTTCTCTCCCACGGATGAGAATTAAATAGCTATTTGTTTTCGCTTGTTACCGATAGTTTCTATTCTGTGAGGTTTTTTTCGATCCTTACTTCTCTGCAGATGTTAAAATTAAGTATTTTTATTATTTTTTTGTCCAACATTGAGATTTCTTATTCCTTCTTATACGACTGTATATTTCATAAAGTGGTATTCGTTTATTTTTTTTTCCTCGACTTTCATTCCTCTTCATTTTTTCACAATAAGCAATGAGTAGATATTTGCTTATAGTTCCATGGCCTGCTTCTTAGTTCGGCTAGCTTCAAATAGGTAATGAGCGGTTTTACAGTAATAAATACAAAATATAACTTAATAATGAGTTTCTGATTTATCAGTGACAACGACAATGTTGACGATGATGCTCGTTGCCATAAAAAGACCTTAGTGCAAAGCTTTATCAAGTAGACATGTTTTTCCTGCCTTTGATAATAATAAAACATTTGTACAGTACATACAGGAGGAGAGCACAATGTTACTAGACCAGCTTAAGAAAAGAGAAAGAGATATGTAACCATCCGATAATCATACAACATAACAGTTTTTCACAGCGTTTTTACTCTTTATTTACGACAAAGATATAGTTAATTTATTAATGTAACATTTTTGTATTTTCAATGTTAGCTCAAGAGTTAACAGCTCGTGTGGTCGGTGGCACAGCGGAGGCGGGACGTCTGGAAATATTTCACAATGGAACTTGGAACACAGTGTGTCGTAACGGCTTAGGACAGAAAGAAGCTTTGGTAGCCTGCAGAATGTTAGGATTAAACAGGTATGTAGTCTAACGCAATAAACACAATTTAAATAACAGTGACTTTTGCTTCATTTACACGTTTAATTAAATGGCTCATCATCAAACATGAAACAAAACAAAAATAAAAATAAATAAATAAAGCACAGCCTGATAATGTAGAGCGTGTTAGGTGTAAAAGTATTTAAGGTTCACTATTGCATGTAATGAGAACAGTTTGTTTCAACCAGTGGCAGTACATGCCTCGTTTATAAGTAAAACAAACCACTTACATAGTCTTTTTTGTCGGTTCTGAACATTTTCACGACAATGGCGATACTTTGGTTGTAAATGGAAGTCAAATTTGCTTCTGCTTTTCTGGACAATCAAACTTTAGAAGATCACACTTTGGGAAACTTGAAATTGCTCTTAGTTGGGGTTCGTCTGGATTCTATTGTTACTAATGGACATACTGTTACATAGGTAAAGTGTTTTATGGTTCACTGAAACATCGGGTGTGGTTCAACAATCATGAAAGAAGAAGAGAAGTCTTAACTCGCTGTATTACCTAGATTGTTTACAGTGTAAATTATTCTCGACGATTTGACAGAGGAAAGAAAAGACTGTGTTACAGAGAATGGGTTTGTAATGTTGCTAATATTTGTCGTGAACAGCAGTTAGATTGTTAGTAAAATGCATCACACTTACCTGTAAGTTAGACGTTTAGTATTTACTTACCCAGCAAAGTTCAGGTTAATGTCCGGGTATGTTTAACTGCATGTCTTGAAGTCCTGTACTTGGTTTCTGCACTCATTTTCCAACACTCTATGTTGTAATGTAATAAATATTGTTTTAATTTATTGCCTACATGTCGCATAATTTAAAACGATTTATAAAAATTAAGGTAGTAAAGACTTGCAAATTAAAGAGACTGCGACGCTAAGTTTTAAAAAAAGTAAAAGGCTTTCACACAAAACGTTTTCAAAATGTCCGCAATAAATAAGATAACAAAGATGTGTATTGAATAACCAGTAGAAACAAATCGAGAAAAGCTGATATAAATATGAAGGGTGCACAAGGTGCGGTGCTACAACCACATCCAACCTGCCAATCTAGAAGAACAGTATCGGGAGATTGGAGAGATATAGACGAAAGGAAGTGCAGACCGCGATGGAATTGAGAATGAAAACTATGTTTAACAAGAGGAGAAAAGTCTAAAGCAGCAACCACACCAACAGCGCCAGCAACATTCACATGATATAAACTCAGGGTTGCTCTGTGGCAAGTGCTCCGTGTGTGTCCGCGCGCGAGCTTGTACATGTTTATACAAACTTTAGTCTGTATTTAGTGTAAAGAGTATGTTAATTTTCAATATTTATATCTTCTTCTGTTGGTTTCTAATGTCGGACAGCACAACAGCAGTAGCCGTGGGGCCAGGCAAGTACGGAGCAGGCTCTGGTCCTATTCTGTTCGGTTTCCTGCGGTGTGTGGGGGACGAAACCAGCCTGGCGCAGTGTGAACACTCGGGGTTCTACAGACACGTCTGTGACCATTCGTATGATGTCGGTGTCGAGTGCAACTTTAGTAAGCAGACCAGTGATATTTACAGCTACTTCATCATTTGATTTAACTTGTTGAGTACGGTGTTGCTAAGAACTGCTCTATTAGCTTGGAAGTAGTGTTCTTTGATAAAAAAAAAAGTTTACAAATCAAGTTTGTTCCAGGGACTTTAAGACAAATAGCATATTATTAGTATCATTATGATTGTCGCATTATTATTATCATTATTGTCGTCAGTATTATTGTCATTATCTTCGTCATTATCGTTGGCATTATTATTATTATCAGTATTATTACCATTGTTATTATTTTATTGTTATTATCATCAGTAGTATTAGCAATATTAGTATTATTATTATTATCCTGTGCAACAACATACAAAATTTATATTAGAAAGTTATTGTTATGTTTCTACAGAATTATAACATTCTGATTTCTTTGATGATAACAAATAATAGTTTGCTGGTTTCACTTTTACGCTACGGACTATTTTCTTTTCTTTAGACTATTAACGGTTTGGACATACCATAACATTACTATTCGACTGTTGTTGGTGATAATGACCCTGGGATCTTTACTTTCTCGTGTAAGAATTATTCCTTCCCCTTTGTAAGAACCAACAAAAGTCGACCATGGTATTTCAACTGCTCTTCCCTTAAAATTCGCAAAGCTAGAGACAAATAACCTTGCTTCTACAGCTAAGTTTGGATTAAAACAGCCTAAAAATAAAGGAGAAGAAAGTTTCGTGGATGAAAGTTTGTGCAAAGGAAAATTAATTGAAGGTAAAAAGTTTAAACAGCAAAGTGTGCCTACGGCCTTCACAGTAATAGTCACAGACACGTGTTCTCGAATACCTGGATTCTCTTTTTCTTCATGGCAGACACCACGTGTCACACCCGTAGAGCAGGATCGGTACTGCTGGGAATTGTACAGCTTGTACATGATAGGGAAACTTATGGCAATGTCAGGGAACGTGTTTTGCTGTAAACTGCATGTTCCATTGCGTTTATGGAACGTGGAACCGATCAAAATCAAGTGTGGCCCTATAAGAAAAAACAAATTTCGCGTCGACCGTGCATTTCTAAACTTTCCAGGACGAAGGGTGTACCCTGATAGACACTGCCTTGATAACACACATGTCATGTAAGATATTTATGTCAAAGTGTAGAATATTATCATCTTTGGAGTTATTAATAATGTCACGACGCCGCTAGTGCCTCTCGCTTTACATTCTCACCAACACACCAGCGGGTCGGAAAATCGCGTGTTCTTTCTCTCAGAAAAAATAATTCGCCTGTACGAGTCTGCCCGTGTTTACTAAACAAAAACTCAAAGGAACAACTCATAACTATAAAAAAATACAGACACTAACACATCGTCTTTTTCTTTGACTAACACACTCAATCTTTTACTCACTCGCGAGGCACAATGTCTTTGCAAAGGCTCTCTACTAACTCACTCCGTCTTCTCCCTTCTCTCCACTCTTCGTTCTTCCTATTCCATCCGCTCTCTAACGTTCCTTCCCTTTCGTCCCTCTCTCTTTTGACGTCACTTTATTTTTACGTCACTTTACGTCATTTATCAAGTTCCATTTGGAAAACGTCCATCATTCGCACCCTATCATCCACACACGTGCTCAGTCCGAGCACTCTCACTAGGTCCATGACAAATAAGCACGCTTGGTGCAAACGACTTGATAAAGAATGATTTTGTTGTAACGAATATAGTTTTGCATTTCGACAACTAACAGAACTCGCATAAAGAGACTTTTAACAATAAAGAAAATGTGAATAAATTTCCATTTTATTTCCATATCTGGCACAGGACGCATTCAGATTTGTTGTCATTAGCTCAATAATGTCTTGACCGTATAGTGTTTGAATATTACTGACGGCTGTTTACCCTAAGGGAAGTCCCTCCCGGGTGATAACATCAACCACATAAACACTCGATCATTCAATTGGTTTATTAAAGCTTCTATAAAATTGTGACCCTCCATGACGAAATGAGTCTTAAGTCGCGAATTTCAGATTTGTCAAATTGCATATTTTTAAAAAGTACAGGTTCTAAACTTTCTTTTGATACAAAAGTTGTTCTTCTAGTCCTAACATTGAGTGAGTTGGAAACGTTTGAAGTCTTAAAGTACGGTGGCGGCCATTTTGAGAAAAGCGGGTTCAAAGATTAGCGTCGAGATGGCCGACGTGGATTGTTTACTAATAAACGTTTGCAGACAAATCTTTTGATCGGTTAATATTTGAATCGTTCTTTAAAGAAGTTGAACATGCAGATTGCGAGCTTTCTGTCAAGGTATAACACGATGGGGTTATGTCAGGGAAACGTGTCGAAACAGTGTTTGAATTTCGTCTGAAAGCAGGACGGATCGCAGTAGGGTACCTCGATTAAAACGTATTTAAAGTCGATTTCTAACTTTTATTTTAACATAGGAGTGTATTTTCCTGATAGTTTAATACCCAAGAAATCCATTGTTAAAGAAAAGCCAGGCTGCACAAAACTGACCCCTATCACCTAGCACAAAACTGCTCCGCGCGACTTCAGACTAATTTCGTCGTGGAGCGTCACAACTGATTGTATTAATGCTATTAAAAATGGACTAGGACACATTTTTTCGCGGTATGAAAAATGCGGTTCCAAGTAGTGAAGCAGTTCTAGTTTTAATTATTTTATTTTAAAGGAATTTAGTCCTTTTAGTATAAAACAAAAATAACATCGCTAAGCATTATTTTGATATGTTTTTATATATTTTGTACGGCTAATCGTATTTGATTCTTGCAAGAAACTCACAGCAAAAAAGATAAATTTATTCGAATAACCTACATTTCTTGTGTTGCTTTCATCTAATCTTTCAAATAAAAAATAAATCTGCAGTATTTTTAAGAACTTAATTCTTACTTTATAGTTTTAGAAAGTGTTTCTAATGAGTGTTTTATTAATTTAGACATTAAAAACCAAATAAAAGAGAATTTCTGTAATATTTTTGTCTCCAGTTTTAGAAGATAGGAAATGATTACGTTACAGCGGCAGGAGATCAAAACTCACTTAACAGTCAGGAAGAGGGTAGGAACTATACTAGTAATAAACAATAAGCTAGTTTTGTTTTGTTTTGTTTTGTTTTTTGTTTTTTTTGTTTTCTTTTGTTTTTTGTTTTTTTTTTTTGTTTTTTTAATAGGCCCCTCCTGGGGCATAGGCCATCGACTACAGTCTTAACTGTTGTCGATGTTTTGGTAGCAAGGATTTGTTTTACGGGGTGGGGGTGCTGGCCCCATCCCAACCCTCCTCCTTTTTCAGCCGGGCTTGAGACCGTCCTTGGCGGAGGGCAGCCAGCTCTGTAAACAGATGCCACGTGCAGAGAAAGAACAGCATGCTCGAGACGAGAAATGAACTCAGGGCAGCCAACCTTCACTGTATTGGTGACAGAACCGTTGCGCCACCGGGCCGCCTAATAAGCTAGTAGGGTAGGAACTATACTAGAACTAAGCAGTCAGCTACTTCCTAATATAGTTGACTATTACCCGTTCTCGAGGATACCCAAACTGTATAAACGCAGCGACTTAAAGACTTTGCCATTGCGTTAGAACAGAAAACACTTACACTACAATCTTGACTAAATAATAATAAACAGCTTAGCACATGTAACTCACTGTATTATTAATTTGTTCAATTTCAGCTCAGCAGCTGTCAGCTCGTGTAGTTAATGGCACAGCAGACGCAGGACGTCTAGAGATATTGTACGATGGAACTTGGAGCACAGTGTGCAGCTATGGATTTGGACAGACAGAGGCCTTGGTAGCCTGCAGGATGCTAGGGTTTAACAGGTATGTAGTGCTACCCATTACGATTTAAAAGCTATTGTCCCATTTTTCTCCAAAGAACATGTTTGTTTAATAAGAGAAGTATCCTTTTGATGAATTTGCTACTAAATGAGAGTACAATGTTTTTAAAGATAATTCATGCCTTCGATACAAATATCCTTGTTCAAAAAGGAGTAAGTTGTTTTTTATTTTTTTGAAAAGTAACGGTGACAGTAGAACGTGACTAGACTGTAGACCAGGCTTAGAAGAGAAGTACACTTAAAGAAGTCTCCAGGACTAGCTCGATATCATCTATTTAACAACATGTTATAGCACGACACTAATGTTTATCTCTTTCATGACAGCCACTAAGAAAACTTTCTAAACCCACAGCGACCTGCATTAGTTAAGGTTCTAGTTTTAACTTTAGTGCGATTGCTACTGTAAGTGTAATCTTTCATTTAGGATTCCACCGCACATTAATACCAACTAGACGCAGTCAATCAAGTTTTTTGTTTTTAATTTAAAGGAAAAAATTCCGAGGTTAAACGATTGATATTATATTTATATCTTGATTCCGTTTTTAAATTTCATACCTTTTTGTATTTGTTACACACATAGCAAAACTAAATTGCTGATTAATTAACTCGGTGCATGCAAAAAAGTGAACACATTAATTATGATCAACAAATTTTTATTAAAAATTTATTATGGGTGGCTGTTCCTTTGGTTCCTACACCACTGTTAGGTTACTATAGCCATTGGCTTCGAATTACAAAGGAGAGATTACTCCGTAGTGTAGTAGATTTCTTAACAGGGTTTTTACATGTGATGTACTCCAAATGTAGTTTGTAAATGGACACGAGCGGTGTCAGAGCCAGAAAAAAGGGTTAATAAGTGTGGTAGGCCTTGCAATTGCAATGGGTTTGGTGAACGGGATGCATGGACTCAGTATTAACTCATGCAATCTACGCAAAAAGGGGTTAAAGGAAGATTGCAAACCACTCTCCTGGGGAAAAAACTGTAATTCGGGTGTTACTTTTAATTACAGGCTTTTTTGGTGCTTAAAGTACGTATGTAACCTTCATTCAGAAATTATTGCTTAAGAATTAATGTCGGACTAAACCATTTACACAAAACTTCATAATATACTCTTTAAAAAATTCTGATTTTGTCTTAATCCATTTTTTGGCAAATACCAATGCAAATCGCTTTACCAAATAAGAACAACCATGCAGCACGACCCACCCAATCGAATTAAGCTTATAATATGTAAATTCTTTTTGGACACATTTTTGTTTAGGCCCTTCGCCCCTCCTGGGGCATAGGCCATCGACTACAGTCTTACTGTTTTAGTAGCAAGGATTTGTTTTACGGGGTGGGGGTGCTGGCCCCACGCCCAACCCTCCTCCTTTTTCAGCCGGGCTTGGGACCGTCCTTGGCGGAGGGCAGCCAGCTCTGTAAACAGATGCCACGTGCAGAGAAAGAACAGCATGCCCGAGACGAGAAATGAACTCAGGGCAGCCAACCTTCACTGTATTGGTGACAGGCGCTAACAGCGCTAACCGTTGCGCCACCGGGCCGCCTTTTGGACACATGGTTGTCCTTATTTAGTCAAATTAGGTTGCAGGCTTCGCTCCTGCTGGTAACATTTTGTCAGTTCCTTTAAGTTTAAACTTTGGAACTTTACTTCCTTTGGAACCTGAAAACTTTGGTTTTCCACAAGCTATCCAAAGTTTTACAGCAGACACAGATGAATATTATTTGTTGGCATAGTTGAATCGCATGTCTGTCACTTTTGATCAGTATACTGTGTTCTGAAAACAAGCATTAGAGCTCTGTAGTCCTATATTTTTTTATTCCATGCACTATTGTTTTAGCTGACTAGTATGTTTTGAACATTTTTTTCTTTGAATAAACAACCCGGGCTTCCATTTCGATCAGCTCCTTCGTAAATTGTCTGTTTGGATGTGCGGGCATGAGTGTATGTGTGTGTGTGTGAACATGTTATTTACACACGTTAATTTTCACTAAGGTTCAAAAGTCTGTATAATTTCAATGTTTAGTGTCTTGTTTTTGTTTCTGATGTCGGACAGCTCAACACCAGTAGCCGTGGGGTCAGCCATGTACGGAGTAGGCTCTGGTCCTATTCTGTTAGATCACCTGCGGTGTGTGGGGGACGAAACCAGCCTGGCGCAGTGTCATCACTCGGCGCTCTACATACACTACTGTGACCACTGGGAGGATGTCGGCGTCATGTGCAACATTAGTACGTAGACCAGTAAAAATTAAACATTTGCAGCTACTCCAGTATTTTATTGTTTGATTAAAAATTTAGTTACTGTGTTGCGAATAATCGCCTTAATACTTTCAAATTAGTTTTTGTACAAATTAGTGTAGAAAGCAAGTGCGTTCTAAAGTGTGTAATACGTATTATTATTAATATCATCATCATCATCCTCAATCATCATCATCATCATCATCATCATCATCATCATCATCATCATCATCATCATCATCATCATCATCATTTTTTCTGTTTATTACTAATAACAGACAGAAAACAGTCAATAACAGGTAAGCCAAACAGATTCATGTCGTGTTTCTATTTTAGTTTCATCTACAGAAGAGATTTAAATATGACACAAGAAGTTTTTACTTACTTTACTTTTCTTACATTTACAAACTTTGGTAAAGGAGAATGTCGTCAATAGGATACAATACAATAATCTTTAGTCTCTATTGCAGTTCACGACAGAAGTTTACTTGTTGGTTTATTTTTTCGTTGGAAGCACGAACAAGTTAAAAGAAAAACACAGTCACCCTTATCACACACACATTTACATTATAATTAACATTTAAGAGAAACATTATAATTAATGCTAAATTTAAACGTCACACATAACATCAATCAAAACACCTACACCTACACCTACACCTACACCTACATGCAGAGCATGCTAACAGATTAAAACCCACTTCACTATATACACAGTTTGTCTTTAATCTAGAGACTAACCTCTCCCATCCCCCAATCTTTACCTTGGTGAACTATAATTTATGGGGATTTTTTTATAGGTTTATATATCTACGCCTGGGTTGGCGGTCCCACTTTGGTCAGGGGTACAAGACCCCGCCACTGTGTGGTGTGCACGTGGATCAGGTGACACCAATATTATAATATAACCAAATATAACCGGGCGATGTGAGGACATGTAACATAATTCCAACTACCTCACCTGTCATGTCCTTTGGCCTGGCTAAGGTTGCCTCAACTATGAGTGGGAACTCACTGGAGCATTGTAACGGTATTTTGTATTGCTTGTCGCAGTAGTTGTTGAGATCTGCTTAATCTTCCACACCCTTAATTTAAACAAAGCTAGGAGAGGAATACTGTATGCACTGTGTGTCTAATGGAGTTAATCGCAAAGACAAAAAAAAAAAAGAAAGGATTTAGCAAAATAACCTCATCTGTGTTGTGACAGCCACACCTATGACAGCCCGGTTGTATGGCGGGACGTCTAAGGCAGGACGTCTAGAAATATCGGTCAACGGAGAATGGACTACAGTGTGTGAGGGTGGATTTGGACAGAGCGAAGTAGAGGTGGCCTGCAGGATGCTGGGACTTAACAGGTCAGTGAACCATTCTTTTAACACCGCACCATCCAACAGCAACATGTCAAGCATGCATGCAATGTATGACTCTTTTATTTAGAAAACTGGTAAACAACACTTGTGTCTCTTATCATTAATTTATTTTTAAAATAGTAATGCTCTGTTTGCTGTGTCTTTCTCTTTTGACTTTTGATTGCCTTTGCGTACGTTGCTGGGTGTTTTCTTAGTTATAATATATGCTTGCTATGTTGTTCCTACCTTTGTGGCTTGATTTTCTTAGAGGAGCAAGTTTAAAAATCCCGTGATACGTTTTGTTGTTATTTGTTGTTCTTAAAGCCTAAAATACGTTTTTAAACCGCCCAATGTATGTTTTATTACCTCATTACACGCTTGCAATCTGTGGAAACACAGTCTACAAACATGATATTGGATTGACTGCTTTTCACCTGTCGAAAGGCAAGGAACTTGCTGTATGTGTGTGTGTGTGCTCAAGAATATGTACGTCTACTACAAGTACAATAAATCCGAGGAAGTTTATTTTGCTTCCAAGGCCTTCTTATAATTTAGAAAGAAAAAACATTTTACCGACGACTTCTTTTAAGATCTCTATTTGGGTACATGAAAAATCAGCATCAAAACTCTATATTACTGTGTGTAGCATTTTCTTTTCAAAAACCATGTGCTTAAATTTGTTCAGCAATTTGTTTTTCAAACTGGCTAAAATCTTCTGCCAAAGTAATGGATATTGTTCAAAACGTGGTGCTTCTATTTGTTTATTCGTCTATTATTCTTTGTTAGTGCTTTCTTTACGGTTCTCGGTGTTATTGACTACACGTACGTTTCTACAGTCTAAATAACTTCAGTTATAATAAATGTGTTGTAGGCTTGTTCCCAGCAAAACATCCTATAGTATAATTTAAAAGGAAATCAGAGTGGAAGACGACGGCTGTATTTCAGCTGTCTTGATGTGGTGCTTAGGTTTTTACATTGAATGACTTAATGGCGTACAGTGTCTGGAAACCACTCGGGTAACCTGCCGGTGCGAAGCCCGGATTAAGGAGGAGGGTTGGTCGTGAGGCTAGCAAACCCACCCTCTAAAAATAAAACGCTTCACAAACGCACATGTCTATACTTATTTTAGTCAAAAACCTTAGCACCTAAGAGAACACGAAAGAGGTGAACATTATTAACACATGAAGTTAAAGAAAGAATTGATATCTAACTATGAGCGTGATTAACTAACTGTTGTTTATTTATTTAAGGGTTGTAGCCCTTAGAAGAGGGAACAGATGACAATTAAGTTGTGTAAGAGTGGTATGCATGTTCTGAATTAGCCTTTAGAATGACGTGGCTGACTAGATATAGCTAACAATAATAATCAAACACCAAAAGACCATTTAACAGCTTATACAGCAAAGAAAGTAAAACTAGTAATACACTTTTCATTTAATATTTATTTGTAATTGATTGCACGGTTGTAGTTGTGTTGCATTTTCACTCGACATTACATTTCAAGACGGATTCTGGTCAAGTGATCATGTACCACTGTATTTCTTGCTGGTGAAAGAACGATTTCTTAGTGGTTAAAGGGGAGGTATAAGCAAATAGTGGCCCCTCGATCAGTAGAGATTATAACACCTCGCACCGCTAGGACCGTAGTGCACCTTAACCCTTTAACCTGCGGTAAGGTTGTAAATACATGTATGTGTACTATCTGTCTGTTAACAGCACTGGGCAAGCAGCTTTGAAATATCCTCTATTAAACGATGGCTCACGATTTCAATTTGAGTATATAAATTGTCAAGGAATGGAAACAAATCTTCAACAATGCTATATAGGACAACTTAACAAAAGCAGCTGCCTGGATGTCGGTATCATTTATGACTTCAAAAGCTTTAGTAAGTAAACAAAACTTTTAGTTTCTCAGAGAGTTTAATGTCTTCATTGTGCTATCTTTTCTCTGAAATTATGGATATATTTACAGTAAAAAAATGATAAAACACATAAGATTTACATTGTAGGTAATGAGAATGACTAAGTGCTAAACATGCGAATACCCAGATAATATAACACACTTTCTAACAAAAAATAATCGTGCATTTGTACACAACTGGTAAGGGGAAAGGGAAGAAGAGAGGGGAAGCTTTTGAACGGAAAAGTAATTCTTCTCCACTTTGAAGAAGATTTAATAAGTTAAAAATTGTTTGCCCTTTCTTGAAGGGTCTCGCTGTTTACACGATAGTAAATAGATGATCGAGTTGATGGAGCATAAGCCACTGGCGGTTTGTAAGGATCACTTTGTGTTTCTCGTTGACCTTAAGGGTGCTAAAATATGACTGAAAAACTAATAGGGATGGTTACATCTCTAGTATAGTTAATAATGAACAGACTTTTATATTTATACAGTGTTTGTCACAACAGGTTTAAACCTATTAATGTAAGGGTAATTTTTGTACTCGCTCTTAAGAACTTTAGAACACATTTTTGTTCAAAATATTAGCAAGGTATCAAGCAAATGTAAAATATCCTTTTGATTTTTTTTCTACGTCAAGCAGGTCTTCCAAAGCTTCAGCTGAATATATAAAAACTAAATATAGATCTCATCATTTAGGACAATTAATTAGCGCTTACTAAAAAATGTCTTTAAATATCGGTTTTAAAGAAAAGAATTATATTCATATGACACGACTTTTTGTTACAATCTGCCACAGAAATTTATTTGCACGATAATTGCAAATGACTTATTATGCAAATCCTTCGATTGCATATGAATGAAGACTAATATTCTTTAACTTAGGAGAAAAATAAAGCTTTTAATATACTGGTACTAAAACTAATTACATCCTAAGAGAACTAATGTAAACAAGAGTAAAACATTGCTTTAAACTGAATGAAATTATGTTTTACACTTTTCTGACAAGATCATGTGCGTAATAGTGAAATTTAAACTTTACGAGACGCGATCAGAAGAACGACCTAAAAGCATTTTAACACTCTTGTTGTTTGAGTTTGTGACCAGCAAACAACTACGCAGCAGACGACATGGACGTGATGACCTTTCACCTCATTGTTACAGGTCTGCGGCTGACAGGACCTCACAGTACAGACAGTAACATGGGGCGTGTAGAAGTGGAGATTGGAAGTAAACAATTTATCACAGTGTGTGTAAACAACGAGAAAACTGCCGCAGTCATCTGTAGACAACTCACTTTAACCTCGTGAGATAGTTTATCTTTCTTTTGTCGCAAATAAAACAACAGGAAGAAACTTTTAGTTACAAAGATTAGTCCGCTGATTTAGCTTTTAAAAAGTTTACAGCGAAGGGAGGATGCTACAGAACTGCAGAGAGATAAGTATGAAACCAGATAACATCTACTTCATGGTATTATCTCCATACAAGATGGACACAAATACTTTAAAAATACATTAACTGCGATGTGAAATGTAAAAGATCTTCAATAGTTAATTATAAACCTATTTATTTTGATAGCACACACATATACATTCACATAAAAACATTTTATGTCAAGCAGATAATTTAATACTGGATTCATTTAAACTTACGTTTCAAAGAAGAAAAGACCACTCGAACTACTGTACGGACACTGTTTGACCTTTTTTCAATCAGACATAGAGCTGCACTGATAGAAGGTGGGTTGTTCGGACAAGACAAGAAACCTTTACTTCAAGCTGCATTTGCTTGTAAGGGAAGAGAGAGCAGCCTGGATGACTGTGGACGAAGTAACACTGCGGAGGGATGTTATTCGAATGATGTTGGCGTCTATTGCAGCAATTGTAAGATTTTGTGAGATTGTCTGAATTGTGTTTTGTGCTATATAGTAAAGAACATTATGATAACATTTAATAATTTTTGGTTTCTTACCTTTATGAGACCTTATATCCTAAACATTCATTTAGGCTTAGTTTAAACATAAAACACACTTAAAATAACTACTTATTGTAACACCAGTTACAGCTATCTTTAGCTGTGTGTATAGTACACTTGTCTTTATAGCAGAAAGTTGCTGACTTGGGTTCGATGCGAGCAGAGACTGCAAAACTTATTGTGTAACAAGTTTGATTCATATAACAAAGAAAAATTCTTCTACTAATCTGTCCACATGTCATGCCCTTTAAGTCCTCTATGTTCTCTTTGTGTGTGCGTCTGTGTGAAAGATAGGGTGGTGTATGTGATGCCTGGTTTCATACTTGTCTAAATACATGTATAATAATTGTTAGTGCAAAGAGCTTTTAAAGCGAAAATGCAGTTTGTGTTTGCTTCTTGTTAATCAACACTTTGTTCCACATCATGAAATAAATAATTATTTATCATTAAGGTCCCGCGCCTAACGAACCATGTGATAAAAATAATTCTGTTGTCTTATATCATATGAAATACTTTTGACTTAAAGTATTTTCAGTTTTTCATGAACAATCTTTTCTTCAATACATTCATTCGCTTGGTTCCCAGTCACTTAATCCCCAGACACGCTTAGTAAAATGCGGATAATATTTCTCTAAGAAACATTGCTTTGTTCTTGTTTGTTAGTTCCTTTTAGATTCCATGGCCGTTTTTTTTTTTTTGCAGATGTACGTCTTTTAATAGTTTCTCGGGACGAACGGTACCCGTTTATAGAAGGAGCAAACAAAGTTCTGAGGTGCGTGACACCACGAAAGTATGAACGGGTCGCTGAGTACACATGGGTAGACACAGCTGGTGGTCATCCTTGTCTCGAATTTCTGAGTTTTTACAATCTGACTAAAGAGTACAATGGACGTCAAGTGAGCTGCAGCACCTCCTGCCGTGAACGGGATTCTAATTATACATATACCATAAGGAGTGATTTTCATATGCTAAATGTTTACTGTAAGTACACGTTTATAACTGCTTATAAGTTGTGTGCGTGTGTGACCACGTTTGCAATCATTACTATAGCAATCTCCACTTGTCATTAACTTTACAAAAATAATTACATCTTGTAAGCAAATAAAAGTATTTTGAGTAACTAAATAAAAAAATTAAATCTAGTGTCAAAAATCTTAAAATAAATACTTCAATAAAACAGCATTACTTTCAAAAGATAATTAAGATAAATTTTAGATGTTTTTATCTTCACTTAACTCCACAAAACACAGGAAAAAAATAGTCTTTTTTACATAACAAACTGTGAAAAACGTAAAGAAAACATGTTAAAAACTTAAACTTGGTTTTTTTTTATAATACACAATCCACGGCAAGAAAACCGTTGAATGAAGGATATCAAAATTCCTCTTATTTTAATTCGTTGAGATAATTTTAAACCTAACTATTTCACAATCCATGTTACAGAGTACGGCGTGAGCAACGACTTTAAACTTTTTTGCAATTTACAGATAAGCCGTTGATTACAATAACATGGACTGATAACACTGGGGAACAACAGCCCTTGTTAAGTCTTTCTGAGTTAAAGCCTGGACACAACGTGACCCTGTGGTGTGAGGCTGACAGCAACCCTCCCCCCGCGTCCATCACGTGGTCAGGAAGAGTGAACAGCACGACTGGGGAGTTACGTATCATAGCGGCAGACCACGTGACACACAGCGGTGTGTACACCTGTACTGTCGTCACTGAAACCGTTGATGATGACGACAGACTTCCACTGACCTCATCTTACCGGCTCAAGCTCAGAGTTCAAGGTTGAAATTTACTTTCATTGTTTTTGCTAATAATAAACGCAAATATTTAGTTGCATTGTTCTTAGTCGCACTTTACAAACAATGTTTTCCTTAATCCACATTCCTGACACTATTTAAAGGCACGATGATGTAACACTAAACATAACACAGTGACACAACACGTGTCACGTGATTTGCGTGCTACTACCAGCAGTACGAGTTGCTGCTTTTTATTATTTCTCGAGTCACGTGCCCGATGTTATTGTACACCTGCTGCGACACACCAACAGAAGGGCGAGTAACAGGTAAGCGATTTAAACATAGCTTGCAAGACATCTGGTATGACGGACATTTTGTCCAAGATCTTTTCTGACCGCTATACCATCGAGTGTTTTTTTGTTTTTTTTTACATATGTTGACCTCTCTCGATTTGAATGCGTATCGTAGTCAGTAATAAGTATTCATAATTCCTTATATTTATTGCAATGATCAGACATAAATCTGTTGTACTAGAAAAAAAGAATTATTTAAACAGCAGTTATTTTGTGTCTGTTTGATAGTGTTGTTTATTTGTATGTGTGTGTAAGATAGAGAGAGAGAGAGAGAGAGAGAGAGAGAGAGAGAGAGTAAATGAGAGACAAACAGATTTTTCAAGATTTTAATTCTTTTAATTCTACCAATTTCTTTTCATTTACTTTTGCAGGTGTTTCGGATTTATGTTTCGTACTTCCTAAGCCCATTTGAGTTCCTATACCCTGTATCTTGTAATTTTCTTACTGTTTTATCAAACTTAGTGCTCTTTAAAGATGCAGTTGGAAGCAGGTCAAGGGTCGCTGACGTCATTCCAACGTTTTTGGCCAAGTCGTTGCTAAGCAACAACTCTTTGCCTTCCTGTCCATCCAACAAAGACCATGGGGACAAATATTTGGACCAGTAACTTTTGATAAATCTGTCCAACCATAATTCACTCCTTGTATGAAAAATAGTCTGTTTTGTTATATTTATAAAAGAACACTCAAAACTGAAATTCACATCAATAATATCGAAGCTAACGATGCAGTCTTAAACAGAAATCGAATGATCGACACTAGAACATTCTCAGGGTTTTTTTTCAAATTTACTAATGGTATCTCTGATTGCCAGCCTTATAGGATGTGAAACGACATCGTCCAAGTCATGACCAGCTACGTATTGGTCGCGTTTAGAGACCAAAATTCGTATTTAAGTGATACAGGGGTAGATTGTGGCAACCTCTACATAAAAAAAAAAATATATTAGCCGTTAGCCCTAGTTCTGACTACAGGAATGTAGATAGACAAAGCGAGAGTTGCTGTGTAATTAACGTGTATTTTATATAATTTGTATTGCAAAAATTTGCCAGTTCTATGCCAATCTTACTTTATTCACTATTTGCCTTCTTCTTAATCGCTGTAAAAAAAAAAGCTTTTTTTTCCTTTGTTGCAGATTGAGCAATTCTGACACGTTCCTGTTACAGGATTAATATCGCGTAAATCTCTTGAGGAGAAATATCTACTGGGATAAACTTAAATGACAAAATTGTGTGTGTTTCACTAACTAAGAAACTACCACTATTACTAAAAACAATAATAATAACATCATTTATTTAGTACGTAAGCTGACATCACTTCTATTGCAACACACCCATGTGACTAAATATTTCACGATTTTTTGATGATTTTTAAGATTGTACAAATGATACTTTCTTCGTTGAACATAGTAAGATTTCTTGATATGCTGGGTGTTTGTTTTCGTTGTGTATGCACTGTATTTTAAATGGCTGTTGAACCGCATGAACTTTGTTCCTTTTGCAGGATGATATGTGCGTGGAAGAAGTGGCCATAGAAGTCTGGATCACAAACAAATTCAATAATACAAACACATTTCAACCTATCTAAATTACATTTTCATTCTTTTTAGTTTTACTCCTTTTTTCTTGGTCTCTCAATAGCCTGCATAATACTTATATGACGAGGCCGTTCAGCTTTGAACATTGCTTTTAAACTCTAGTCGCGTTCTGTTAAGAGCATATCTGTGTCTCGATGACTATGATACACATGTCTTTGGTACCTTTGCAAACAATAACATCATATATTCACGGCCTGCATTCTCATCGCAAGACCAAGTCTCTTCGCGTGTTCCCCTTCAACCTTTGGTACCAGTCAAAGGAATAATGACCATTGTAATACTGATGTGACAATAGTCTGAGCTGAGTCTGTCGAAATGGATTTCAGATTTCTCAGTGTTTCCTATCCTGGTATTTACTTATTTCATGATACATAATCTGTTCTGACATTGCCAGCCTCCGTGCACACAGACGTTCACGTTATAAACACTTGACACATTGTCTGTGTGAGATGTTCATTGTTTTACGTGTTTTACGTGTTTTACGTGCTTTACGTGATTTACGTGTTTTACGTGTTTTGCGAAGTCTGTAAGAGCTGGTAACAACTGCACAATCCTTGTTTTCACTATCGAGAGCTTCATAAAAGGAAAGCCTTTAGTGACATTTTAGTGGCGCTTAATTATGGCTGAGGGAAAAATGTTGTTGGTGAAAGGAAGACGATGGGTGTATGTCAGAGGCAGTTAAGAGAGTGTAACTGATAAAAACATGTAACAGTGTTGTTAGCAGCTAACAGGATGAGTATTTGATATAACAAGTAACTTTTTTTTTACTATATCTAGCATTAGTCTTTTAGTTTTTTTATAGGTTTTTCATCTGTACACTATGGCTTTTTTTAAAAATAAAACAGAAGGAAAGAAATTCTCAAAGTAAAAAGTGCTATTGGTTAAATAGAGTGTAATGTGTACTACTGTCCAGTCTATGACATTATGATACATATTCATCGTGAGCAAATGGAACAAAATTATGTTAGTCAAATAGAATGGTCCTTAATTACAACAACATTCTTATTTGCATCCACCATTTCTTGCAATCTTATACTTTTCTACTTTCCTTTTACAAGGCTAACATAAAAGACTGTAATTTTTTATTATTTTGTCTCGTGTGTCGTCATCTCTAAGGTATTAGCAATATTCAGTGTTCTTGCCAGACTCTTTTCTCGCCAGTTTTCTTTTGGTCAGCAGGAGAAGGAAGACGTGCTTTGGACTCAACAGTGCGACAGGACTAAACATCCACTGGTGTGCTGCCTTCATTTCCCTGAAAACTGATAAAATGAAATAAATTAGACTTTTAGAAATGAGTATTATAGTAGACATCAAAATGGAACATTGGAATTTGTAGTTTGTGTTTCGACTACCTTTTTATGTTTCCCTGTGTGTGTGTGCGCGCGGGTTGCGCGCGAGTGCTTTTGTCTGTGTTCATCTGTCTCTGTACCTGTTGTACTTTCTTTGGTGGAATATAAAGTTAGATATGAGATTGAAAAACAACAGAACGAGAAAAATATTTAAAAGCGGAGTGTCGTTATCATGAGTGACATTACACACTTCATCTTGTCGCAAAATATTCGCTGGGTGTCAACAAGAATCAAGATACCGCTCCCTTTCCAATAGAGAATAATAACATGAAATGGAAGCAGGTGGAAATTTGGGAAAGAAAATATTGTCATTTACTCTAAAAATCAAAGTCAAACAGACAATTAGGAGCGATGAAGAAAGAGAACGCCAATAACTCACTGAAAAGTTTTTAATTCAATGCTTTCGTTGCTTACAGAATATTGCTGCTATCAAAGTCAAATAAAGAAAATTTATAATTCATTGACCGAAAGATCTTCAAGTAAAACTAAGCAGACGAAATTCTGCAATTATTGCACACCCTGCGTCGAATTGTCAAAAGTAAATTTAAAATTATAATTAAAAGAAAATAAGTGAGACTTAATAGACTAAATGAGAAAAGCAGAAAGCAAGGCAAAAATTCTTCATAAAACGGGATATAACAAAAATATTCATAGAATCGTACTATTCTCAATTAGGTTCGCCAGAATGGGCCAGCGACACCTTAGCAACAACCATGGAACTAAGGGTCACGGAAGAGTTAATCCCCAGACACTTCATCCCCTATACTTTTAATTCCTAAGCACTTAATCCTTTATAAATCAAGTGCAACCTATAATAGATTGTTGGATGCATTTAGAGAGCTAATGCCTAATGCAGCTCCAGAGACTATAGTAACAGACTTTGAGAAAGCTGCGATGATCGGTTTTAGAGAGAAGTTTCAGTCCTGTAGAGTAACGGGCTGTTACTGTCACTGAAGTCACGTGGTATTACGCAAAGTCTCTGAACTGGGGATGAGAAGTGACGATGACGAAGACGACGAGTGACGTGGAATGGTCAGATGCCACCCAGCACTTGCCTATGTACGTGAGGAAGACATTGTCGATTCCTTCGAATTGCTTGTAGAGTCAATGCCACAACATGATCGCATGCCGGAACTTCTATCATACTTCAAGCAATCGTAAATACTGTATATATTGTTAAAGAACATTAAATTTACTAGCTTATATGAACTTTAACTAATGTTGTAGAAGTTACAATGACGTTGAAGTTAAAAGCATGATTTTAATTTACATTTCAATTAAATTTTTCGCTGACTTCATAATTTTTATAGTTAAGGATTTAGTTTAGGGATTAGGTGTCTGGGGATTAAGTGCTTAGGGATTAAAAGTCTAGGGGGTTAAGTATCGGGGATTAAGTGTCTGGAGATTAAGTGACTGGGAACCAGCAATAGCATTTGACTTGTATGCGTCATCTTTAACTTATATTTAGTCTTACAATTATACGCTAACAATTAGTTTTTGTATTTACCATAAAATGCATACTGCGAGAACCCAGGGAGTGCATGTAATAGAGATGTGACAAATCTACTTTTTCCTGCTTAGTGCATTTTTTTTACTTCACATTCATGACGACAAGTATACTTTGCAAATATCTTGGTGCTTAGTAACTGATGAGATGAAAGCTTATTGCGACTTTTCTCAGTGTTTACATTTAAATTATAATTATTGGTAGTATGTATTTATTTGGACATACATTGATATGTCTTCTGTTCTTAGCGTGCAGAGACAACATGACTGACTGTCCCAGTCTCGCCAGTCGCTGTCGTGTTCATTTTGTACAAGAGTTTTGCTTGAAGACATGCTCAGGGTGACGTAAACAAACAAGCAACCACACAAGTATTTAATAGAAATTTATTTCTGTCTCTATTGTTCTCTCCGGTGTATGTATCGCATATTCTATCCTCTTGACGATCAACGATAGTTGGTGTTGTCCATTCAGACTTTAGACTAACGAGGGCGACCTTACGACTTCTATAATTCTTTCTGTTACTGTCTTACTTTGAACCTAAGTGATTTCTAAACACCTCGCGACTTAATTAATAAACGCACGTCTACTCTTTGTTACAACAAAACAAGTTAAGATTTCACCTCATTTTTTTCATTGACCGTTACAAAGATAACCATCATAATTATAAAAAAATACATGTACATCGCCTGGTCTAGGCAAGGACTCACACGCATTCCCAGTCTTTTACACAGAAACGTTTCACAGCGTCTTTCACATACCCGATATTTCGTGCAACTGGGGAGATTTCTGAGAAGATATTTCTGACTACAGCTCCAAATCTTCCGGTGGCTGTTAATGATCGGTTTTGAGTTTGAATTTTGTACACCAGTTAATTTATGCGACGTGTCTTAGACCTCCATCAGTAAAGTGATGATCTGTCGACCGTGTACTACTGTAAGCGTGAGTACAACTTCTTTTATTTGATAGCAAAGATCTGTTCCGAAAGCTATTTAATAATATAGACCTGTATTAGTGATTTCATTTGTTTACATCCTGATTAATATATATTAGTATATCTAAGTTTACAAGCTGCAGCTATAGTTATCAAGCGAGAGTAAGTGTGCAAGTATAAAGCAGTATCTAGACACTACAGTGGTAGTTCTACCCGTGTGACAGTAATTATAAGGCAGAAGCCAAAATTCCTTAGAATAAAGTAACACAAGGGAATGTAAGTGGGTCTACACACCGCTTTGTCGTTGTTGTTCCCCACTTTCCATCGGGGCAATGTTTCACCTCGCTTTATAGCTACAACCACAGAAACAACCTCCTGTAAGTCGATAAATTTAGTGATAGATGTGTAATGTTGTTGACCTGACCTGACCTGTGTAATGTTGCAAATGTAAACATGAAGAAAACGTTAATGATAGATATTGCACTCAAGAAATGTCTTTAGTACTTCTCAGATAAATATTATTTACGTGTTTTATGTTGTTCAGGAAAGCGATACCGAGACCTACCTCAAGAGTAGAGCACGAGTATAAGTGGTCGATCTACAGACTAAAAGACTTACAGAACCTGATACAGTTGCATGGTGTAGTCCACAGTAAGTAAGGAGTTTTTATAAAATGCTTGTAGGAGCGGCTGGTGTCGGAGAGGCTAAGGCACCTGCCAAGTGTTGCACCATATAATAATTGTTGTGGTTGTAGCAATTGCTGTTTGAGTTGGTCATTATGGGTTTTCCTGTTGTTAGAGTCTAGGTGAGTAGTCATCGTTAATGTTTGTTTACTGTCATCACTTAGGTAATCATTCCTGTAATCTCTTTCTTACTATTACTACTTCTTAATTTTTTTCTGTTTATATTTACATTTATCTTACCGTAATGTATCTTTGAGAATGACGAATCTTTTATGTCTCAATTTTTGGACTCCGCAGTCGAGAGAAGAGGCTCTGTGCACACCACAGTCTGAGAGATGGATCATTGGACTGTCTGCTGCCTTGATTGTGACAAACAAGTTTTTGTTTTCAAAACAGTCGTCGTCGTGACATCGTTTCCCCGAGTAGATGTGACATTTGTAATATTTAAAAAAAATGACGTCTGCTGTTTGTTTGTATTTCAAGAACTGCACAAAATGTGGCTGAAAACTATTTTTTACAAAGCGAAAATATCGCAGACTGAACTCTAAGAACTAAAATAATTTAAAACGAAAAACACTTCACTTTATTTTTCTTTCGCGTGAAACATGCTGCAAGCTGTTTGGTGTAATAATGAGAGAAGTGAACTGTACTGTATAACGTCTATGGTCAGTACAACTGCACACTAAAGTGACTTCTATGGTCTATATAGCAAAGATATTGCAAGGGAGTAATGTCCCTTTGGGTGTGTTTTAGACAGTGTTCGAACATACACACAGACCGCAACAAACATATATGTGCACACATATTTATTATTCATACATTTCATGAACACAGAAAGTGAGATAAATATTTGAGAACATCAGTTCCCAGGCGTTACAATTAGCTGGTCCACTTAAAAGGCCTTCACAAACTGTCAGAGATTTAAACAAGATTTAAAAAAAATAAGCACAAATTACTAGCATAGTGCAAGAATTAAATGACAACAAAAATGTGCAACGATGCATCATTTAGTTTGCACAGACATGCTATTTGCCATATGAGCAACAATTATGTCCGCGTACAAACACTTGTAAAACACTAATCTGGGATTAGTTCTCATGAGTATGACTCACTCACACTGTTCAAGGAAGTAATTGTTTGCAACTACAGGGCCGAGGTTTTATTTTAATGTCTGTGAGCGTCAGTTTTAACTTTCTACTCAATTTCAAGGGTAATAATTTTCTTGCAAAAATATTAATAACATGAACACTACACACATACTGCTCACATTTGTCAAGGAAAACTACCGAGTTCGCTTCCCAGTAAAGCTGATTGTTGTTTCCGTGTTTTACAGACTTCGGCGTTGTCTCCCGTAGTGCCTCTGTCGGCGCTGTACTGTGACATGTTCGTTTGTGTATGATTGTAATACCTCTCTACAAATATTTTCATTCTCTAAACTATATAATGTACACACTTATCACACATTTACAAATCACAGAAGTATAATGACAAACAACTGCTTGCAATTTCTTAATGTTGAGCTTCACTGACAAGATTTGTGTACAGGTTGTTCTGTCTCAAGTTAATATCCGCTAACGAGTCTCTCTCACAATCAAAGTATACACAGACATAGTCTACACAGACAGTACACACAGACATAGTACACGTAGTAAACGCATAGTACAAACAAACATAGTACACACAGACACAAGACGTAAACACATAATGTTTAAAGAACATGTACAGGTAGAGTATACCAGCAATACCTAAAGACAAACAAATCTGTGGATGCTGACATTGTCCTAACAGGTATAACAGGGAACATGTAAAGACAACATTTACAGCTTTCTTTAATAATCTTTACATTTATTTTTCACAATCATTATAATTATCTTTAACAATATTAAAAATATTTATCACAACGTTTACGAATAACTTTACAGTATACACAAATCTTTTGCAATTAAAAGAATTTTTAGCCAATCACGTGAGTCTCAGCAGCAGAGAAATGAGACCCTTTGGACACCACAGACTGAATGTGACAAACCCTGACAGTCCGCTGCCTGGATTTAGCTAGAATTTAATCAGCTTAGAAACTTCCATATAATAGTAATTCTTCCTGATTAGACATTAATCTTGTCAATAGCTGGGTGTTGTCCATGTGCAGAGTAAGATTTTGTGTTGGCTCTTACACCACATGGAATAGAGTGGCCCCGCCCTCTACACACACACACACACCGACACACACACACACAAGCGCGTGTCACAGCGTACATTTCTGTTTGTTGTTGTTACGTGTATCATTTCTTCGTCTATTGTACAACTTGCTTTCCTAGTGCTCAGTTCTCTTCCCAGTCTGCTGTCTTGGTCTCTGTGGCAGAAAAAAGTTCTCTGGACACCAAAGTGTAGAAGAAAATAATCACGTGTCGACTTTTGCGCTGTAATTTTTACAGAAATATTATTAGTTAGAAGCAACCTGTCTCCTTCTGTTGACAATAATAGTGACAGATTAATAAAAGGACACTGGCTGTTGTTGTTGTTGTTGTTGTTGTTGTTGTTGTTGTTGTTGTTGTTGCTGCTGCTGCTGTTGTCGTCGTCAATGTTGTTTTGGTTTTGGTTAACTAAAGAAGACTAGAGTCCATAGAATATCTTTAATAAAGAAAATAATTTCACAAATGTAGACTTTGAAGACTAGAACAATTCAAGTGGAAAGTTGTAGTCTGCGGTGTACATGGCTGGTTCTAGAAACTCAGTGCAACACCAACAATACAAGTGGCTTTAACAAGAGAGGCCTCAGTACAGACAATTCCCAATGTAACGTGGTGGCTGGTGCCTGGTAAGGTCACTTCCTCTTTATGGATGTTAAATCTGCTCGAACTTCATCTCCATCTCTTCCGATCTGTAGAAGCTGTTGTCAGTCTGTGTGTATGTATACGTGCGTGCGCTGTACGAGTGCTTATGTGTGCGCTCGCTCTACCTAGCGCCTTCTTTATGTCTATATATATATATAAGTACTGAAGTGTTTGCAAATATTTGTTTGCGTTCGGGTAAAAGAGGAAGAAGAGAAGAGAGGGGGACGCTAGAGTAACGAAATAACAACATGTCAACAATATAAACAGTTATGAATTAAATCATGTTACAAGCTCTGTTCAGTTCTGTCTTTACTTGCAGTCAGCTGTCACTAGCTTTAGTCAACTTTTTAATCGTAGTGGTGTGTCTGTGTGTGTCTGTCCGACATCCATCTCTTTGTTTCCAGAACACAAAAACACCTGCCTGACCACATGTTCAAACGTACCTATATAGAGAGGTACACTGCATGCATTCCTACAGACAGATAGCTAATAAGAAAGATAAAAAGTATTTTGTAGATAATCATAATTTGCACTGCCTAGCTGTATGATTTTACGACTTCCCTAAAAGTATAATAAAACGACTGTTATACAATTCTATGGCAGTGGGTGCCCTCTTTAATTTTAGACTGCCAAGACATTCCTTTTCTTGCTTAGGAACATGTAAGCACAAGGAATATTTGTAAACTTTCAGGGGAATTTAAATGGAGTAGAAAGGGTTTCACCACCTATTCAAAATAACTCCCTGGGGCAATTTGACACCAGTCCACGAACACTTATCTAAGTAAATTTGTATTGCCCGTGTAATCAAATAAAAATAGGTTTCATGTTGAAAATATCATTGTTGTGTCACTCTGTGTGTGTGTGTGTATGCGTGCCAGTGACTAAAATATACTTTTTTTTATATAACTTGATCACTTAGCACAGATTTATAAAGAGGAATTCATAGATTGTTTCCATTTCTTTAAGCTACCTATACCCGTACCCTTCTATATGATCCACAACCAGTTGGGGCAACTTACCTCTTAGTGATGTGATGGCTTGCGCGCCTTCTCGACCAACAGAGCTATGTCGGCAGCAGCCTTGTGCACCTGGCAGGTGTGACAAGGGCCTGGTCGTGAAGATTCCTGTCTAGAAGAGCTTAGGACACGTGCTCGTGAAAGTCCAGCTCACGGAGTCATCTTTTGACGACCAAGGCAAGAATCAGGATAGGGACCTGGAACATTAGAACCCTGTACAAAAGTGGCATGTGGTATGGGAAAATGCACGTTTAGGGGTTGATATAAACTTTTAAGTAATAGGAAACACGTGTGATAAGAATCGTTCTTTTTTCTCTCTTTCCATACTTACACTTGTTGCCCCAAGTGGAATCAGGAGGTTTGCGTGCCGTGAAGTTAATGTGCGGAGTGAGTTGTGGTCGGTATTGTTTGATGTACGAATGACGTCATGTGTCTGACGCATTGTGTGCGTCATTTGTTCCATGTCACTTGAAGCAGAAAATGACGTCATATATATGAGACAAGCAGTTTCTCTAAAAATGGCCGAGTGAGCGGGAAAACACTACGGTCTTCTCCGCCATCTTCTTTATGACTCTCTCAGTGACATTTCTCTGAACTTGTGCCTCTTCGATTCGATTCAATTACAAACCTGTTCATCCTCATCGTCATCTGCGGGGCTCGTCGAGCGTTGTGTTGTGTGTAATACTGCGTGCGCATGTAAGGTAAGTGTACGTTCGTCTATGACCTAGTGGCTAGATTTCGAAGCTGACCTGTTAGAAAAGAAATGTTCACACGTCATGATGTTGACAATAAAATAGAAAAAAAATATTAAAGAAGGGAATGCCACGCAGTCTATTAATTTACCGTAAAGTTCACAAACATTTAAATCTGTAAAGTATGTTTTACTTTATTCCTTTTACAATACTTTGCACAATATGTTGCAGTTAATAAAACTTATGTTTGTAGTATTTTTATTCCCATAACAAATACCTTGAGTTCTTTTTTTGTTCCTTTCCTTTTTTCATAGCTCATCCTTGTTTGTTGTCTTGAAGGTAAAACTTCCCATCGTGAACTGTTACCTATATGACGTCACAGATGGTTCAATCAACACACTCGAACCAGACAATCTCACGTTCTTCCAGCAAACAACAAAACGATTGCCTGCGGCTGCACAATTCATGTTTATTTCGTAAATATATAAATTCGCGCAAAACACTTATAAATTCGAAATCTTGGAGATATTCGAGCTCTCTCAGTAGATGTTTGGGGTCACACGAACATGACCGTGTCAACTCAACGAATTGCCGTCAGGTGGTGGTAGTGGTTCGGCCGTACTGCCGTCAGTGGGTAGGTGGTAATCTAGCTTCCCGTTGCACCACTTAGCGTCCATATGACGAAGATCCCAAAAGCCACAGGTACCATCAGTAAACTTCACTGGGTTTCAGGTATACATTAAAACCTCGGAATTTTTTTGTACTTGTGGCTACGTCTACTATAGTGGAGTAAACACTTGGGTTCCCTTGGAAGTAATATTTCGTAGACAGAGTGTTCTCCTCAAAGCTTTATCTTTCTTTTTCTACGTAATTCCTACGTAATTCCTACGTAATTCCTGCAATTGTGATAATTTATTTCTTTATTTAAAAGCACATTAATGTTTTCTTAAGCAAAAATCCATTCTTTACAGTCTCACATTTCTACTCAAAGTTTACACTTCTCTTTCACCTGCAGTTACCATAGTACATTACCCTTGTCCGTGACAAACTACTAGATCCATTCTATGGCTGCTATTCTAGTGTTGATTGAGGTACTTGCTGCTTGGATTACAGTTTTCCAAAAACATCGCTACAAATCTTTCTTACCCATCTTCAATCATTTACTCCTCTCTTTTATAAGGTCTCTCTATATATACACAAGTATAAATATATAGTTGTGTATTACAGACGCAGATTTCTGTGTCTGAGTGTTGATGAAAGTATATTTGACACCTGCCTTAATTGAGTAAACCATGTAAAAGAAGCGCTAAATGTTGGTGACAGTTGCCATGAAAATGGGTTCTTCCGCTATGATTATTATTACTACTACTACTACAACAAAGGCTCCAAGAGAATGTTCGATGAAAAACCTGTTAATAATTTCCTTTTTTTCCACTTAAACAGGCGCCAGCAAACTGAAATAGAGAGCGCCTTAGCTGTGAGTATGTAACAAGATTTAAAGACCCTCCTACACGTACATGTAAAATACTTAACACTATATATGTACTGTTAGAGTGTCATGAAATCAAACACATTTTAGGTATTAGAAATAGACTGACATTAATCATTAAGTGCTGCCTTCACCCACCCAAAGAACTACGGCATACTATTATAGTGTCTTTAGTGGTAGAAATGGTGGCAAACCTTTTGAAATGAAGCTTATTATAAACAGGCAACACTTTACAGCATGTCCCTCCCTCTAAATAATTTGAACAATAAACCAACATAATTTAGGGTTAAAACAACAAGTATTAATCATTTTAACTGAAACTATAAACACTTAAAAAATAAGCAAACCATACACCTGGAAGGTATAAAAGACGTAAACAATATACACAAAGAAAACTATGACAACACGTAGTCGTTTAATGAAAAAGACTAATACAGTGTCTACAAGAATAGCTACACAAAAAGAATTAAATAAAGGGATCTTAGAACCAGTACAGTTCACACCAGTGTGGACTTGGCAGGCGTCCTAGACACGCGTAGCAAGAAAAAAAGTGTAGTAGCTAAAGTAAACAACAAAATAGACAGAAAATAACAACAACTACAGTAAGCAACATCCCTTAAAGCTTCTTTTCAATTATTACACCTTCACAAATTCCTCTCAACACAGTTTCCCTACAGTGTAATATTTTCTTCAAGTGAGGCACGTTTCCTTCAAAAGTCAACAACTGAAAAAGTGAAGTTAGAAAAACATGGGTTGACCCTATGCAACGGTAGTTGGCTAGATGCACCTCAAGTGTAGTCCAGAGAAAGTAGGAAGATATATATAGAATCCTCCATCGGACTTATGGCTTCATTTGGCTATTAGGTTGTAATTAATGCTTTTAACGAGCTCAAACGGTAAGCGCTTGCAACAAAGGAACAAAGGCGTGTTCGTCATTATTTCTTCCTGGTGTTCAGTGTTCACTCACAACATTCCATTTAATGCACATTTGGACTTTGGACTTTTATGTCTGACCGGTCTCCTTCCCCGAAAATCCTAGCAGACGACAATGCACTAGCTGATCCTCTTGAGGTTTTTTGAAAAAACAAGGAAGGTGCGGCGATAACTCTGTGAGCTGCAGGGTGACAAAAATTAAGCGGATTAATTATTAAGCCTCATGATATCGCCTTATTTAGTGAATATACTAGAATATACTACGTTGATGGTGGTAAGGAAACAGACGAACACACGACATTATTAAGGAACAATTTATTCTCCCCATGTCAGTGCTTATCTGTGCATGCTTCCTCTACACACATCTACATCCCCCACCACACAATCTACAACTTGTAAACACTATGAAGTGCTGCATAAAGTTAATTGCGATAGACAACAGGTGAAGGTAAAATAAATGAAGACCCAACACAACACAGACGATGTAGGTTAACTACAATTAGGTTAGATTACACAGCTTCGCGAGCTACGTCTCTGTGGTGTAGTGGTTACGAACGTATCCTTAAGGTTGGGAGTTGTGTTCAAAACTCGGGGTGGTTTTTTTAATTTCTTTTGTGCTTTCTTTGCGTTGTTTTCATTCTCGAATATGATCAATTTTCTGTCAAGCCTTTCACGAAAACCTAGTGATTGCCGAGCGAACCAAATAACCTAGTGGTTACAAGCTACCATTTGTTTGACATGATCGACTGTGTTAAAATCTAGGGGGAGCTAAATTTTTGTGTATTTTTTTTTTTTGTTTTTTGTTTCGTTTTTTGTTTATGCTTTCCCTAATATGAACAATTCTATGTCAACCATTTCATGAAGACCCACTTCTATATACACAGCGATCTAGGAGCTGGGGAGTGGATTATTCTTTTAAAGAGGGAACTATTAACTTTCTATCATCAAAATGTACGTGAGACGATGGCCTACAGCAGTGGTTCTCAAAGTATTTCGGACCGCGGACCACTTAAGTATAAAATATAGCGAACCACCAGGGGAAGGGGTGATTACATATATATATAGGCATAAGTATATATAGATATAGGTATGTGTGTGTCAGGGGTATTAGAAAAAAAATATATAAGCAGATTCCTGTGTGTGTAGTGGGGTTTATATATATATATGCACACACACTAGCAGATATCAGACTGTGTGTAGGGGGATGATATATGTATATGCATATATATGAATGAGTAGTTGATAGTGTCAGGGGGTGTTAGATAAATATATATGTGCAGATATGAGTATGTGTTTAAGGGAGGCTACATGTATATATATATATACACATACAAAAGCAGAAATGAGTGTATGTGCAGGTGGAGTTACATCTATACAAGCAGATATAAGGCTGTGTGTGGGTGGGGTGGTTATACATGTATGCATAAGCAGATGTGTATGTGTGAGAGGGAATTATAGGTATATTATATGTAAATATGAGTAGGTTCCTAAGGATAATTATATATATATTACATGTGTTTATATACTTTGAATTATTTGATTACATATTGAGTGATCCAATTTGCATTAAAGGGCTAGCAGAAGGAAAGAACAAGCGAGTGAGGCATAAAATTAGCTTTTAATGTATTAACTGTTACAAACTGACCACTGAATGTGTGTGTGTAAGGGAGATTGCATATAAAATATTACCAACACACTAAGCGTGACTAAGCGGATTATTTTCTCAGTCTCATGCCATCGCCTGCAGCAGCTGAAGGTCGAGTCGATGTTTAGTGTAGCAAGCAAAGTTTATGAAGGATAACACGACCTGGGACATCGCTGTAACATCTTGGTTGTTATACAGTGTAGTTTTCTTCCGTGATACCTATTTAAAAACCGTCTTTTCCCTTTTCACACACACATACACACGTACGCACAGACGTCTTATTTATGAAGTAAGCAATACCTACGACACACACAAAAGCGTTTTAAAAGGTCTTCTTATTGCCATTAACTGTTTCTTAAGGGTATGTCTGTCTTATTCTCACAAAATTTAGTAGGAATATTTATCTTGTATATGACTCAATCATGAGTATTTTTCATTGCAAAGCATTTCCCAGTAGAAAGCTCCTTTTTTCTGCGTAAGGGCTAGATTTTAGGTCTTCTGTAACAATGAATAACGATCAAGTCTTTCTGTGAAAGATAACTACAAATGTTGTTTGTAACTAAAGATAATCATACAAACAAGATTATGCGATCCAATTTTTTTTTTTCTTTGTTATGTCAGTAAAGCCGTACTTGTATCGGGCTCAGTGCGCCGCACGACTTCTACTGCCTTTGAGATACAAGCGCACGACATCAGGCAGATGGAGAGAGAGAGACAAACATAAAAAGATAAAACTTTGAAACTGACCAATCACAGCCAGGCACGCGACATGTCAGCCAATCGCTGATCGCGGACCTTAACATCCTGGTCGCTGTATGTAAAGTTGCGGCGCTGCGGTCGACGTCCAGTGTCTTGTCAGTCACAGACACACCATCATTGTAAGTCTTCATCACCGGAGTCAACGAGCATCATGAGGTACAGGGTGGTCACTACTTACCTCATGTACCTGCTGTTGTTGCCAAGCCTGGGTAAGTAGTCATCCTACTACTGTAATAACTTGTCACAGATATGAAACTCTCTAATGATATGTTGTGAAAGGGCCCTCTGGCAAGATTAGAAAGCTTTTTATGACAAATTATGTCAATTTGGTTAAAAGATTTCTCGTTAGAAGAGACGAAAGATCGATGACAATGACCATTGAGTTTATCTGCCACAGGTGTCGCTCATACTTCCTCTTGCAGCAGCGTCCATTCTTTGCATCACTGTTTTTTGACCATTTTATGTCTTTGCTGGCACCTGTCCTCGTTATTTCTCTGACCTTCTCTTCCTCGTACATCCCAGCTAACAGCTCTGCTCGTCGTCTAATGATCGTCTCCTTACTCTTCTTGTCACCAGAGCAACAAAATATGGCCACAGGAGTTTGAGTTACTGTGCAGCAGAGCAATAGAACTGTCTTCCTTTCCATATCCGCCACCTACTCACTATTCCGTAAAAATGTCCCCTAACAACATTTTCCATGGTGCTAGTCATTTTTGACACTCCTAATTTTGCGATATCATGTTACTTTCAGCTCTTGTTCTTGTTATTTGGTTTCTGTGTTTTTTCTGTATTTGCTTTTTATTAATCATTGGTGCTGTTTATATGATGATTGTTTTTATTTCATTATCTAAAACACTGTTGAGAAGGTTCTTTTGATTGCTTAAGATTTTTTTTCTGGCTGTTGACTCGTCGACGCTTTTTTCTAGACCCTTGTTTTAGATGATATTAATGTCCATATCAAAGTTACCCTATGAGACTAGGTGTAGAAGAAGAACGCAACTACAGTAACAACAAGCAAGTGTATGCAAGTTTAGTAACATAAATATAAAAAGTATCCAATGCATGTTAATAACTTCTTCCGTCCTTCTTTTACCGTAGAAATTACCTTTAAGTGGTATTTGTTTCTAATTATTTCGTTCGGTCACAGAGGCTCACATGCGCGCGCAACACACAGTTATTTAAGCAATGTTGTTGTTATTGTTGTTGTTATTGTTGTTAACAAAACGAATAAATCTTCTTGCAGGCCCAGCTCAAATTGCTTTGAAAAAAATTGTTAGGTATAGTACTCAATACAAATACAGGATAAATAAATAAAAGTACTTTTTAATGTCCATCCAAAAAATGCTCATGATTATTTATTCATTATTCTTTCTTAGCCCCCCCCCCCCCAAATCCTCAGATACCATAGACACAATTCCACTTTACTCTGCATCGACACTTTGCCAAATCTTTACACAATGTTTTTATGTTTACATTTCTGCCCAAAAAACGTATCAACCTCAAACAAAGTGTTTAAATCACGTGGTATTTTGCTTTAATTTCCCGTGGCAATTTTGCAATATTCCTTAGTAGAGAAAGCCCGTGTTCTAAAGTCCACGTCATGAATTATGTTTACACAAACTAGTTACTCAGCTTGACCTGAAAATTACAGAACTTGAAATATGTTAACAAAAGCGAAACCTTTATTTGAGAGGAATCAGTAATTGTAGGTAATGATATAATTCATCGCAAGTCTTTTAACTAATAAATCTTGGTTGGTTTGAACACATCGTGTTACAAATGATACACAACTACTTATACAATTGGACTGACAACTCCAAAAGGCGCACTAAAACATCCACATTAACTATATTATAGAAGCTTCAATGACAGGTTTAAACCACATACAAGGAAAGATTCCTGAAATATTGGTTACACGTTTTTTTTTTTTGTGTGTTTTTTTGTTTTTGGTTTTTTGTTTTTGTTTTTGTTTTTTTACCAAGTACCGTACTCCCTGCTCGCTCAAAAAAGCAAAAAAAATTCATAGTCATAAAATTCATAGCCTCGTGTAAGTCCAGGAGTTTTGCTAAACTATATGCCTTACATAACCAGTGTAACCTTGATAACATAAACAAGTCATTGTGGCTATTTTGTGTGCATCATAGGTTTACTAGGGTTGTATCTCGACACTATTATTCCTTACGATATTACTTCGATTGCTGGACACAATACAAAATAAAATAATCTTGATTGCTTAAGCACTAATTTTAGAAAAAAAAATTTGCCTGACTTGAAAAAGGTAGAACTCATAGATTGTCATGTAGCAATCTTACGTGAGACATAAATTATGGTTAGTCTAAATTTCTCGATGACAATAACAGACCACTGTGGGGTAGACGGCGTTGTGGCTGGAACGAGCCAAGCGTGACAAGCTGCCGAGTGGAGGTGGCAATGACCTCTCTGACCCATGGGCCGTCCTTAGGGTGGGGGGTGGTCGGTCAGTCAGTCAGACCGGCAACTGTCTTTGGGAGGAGCATATCGATAGATGATCCAACTGACGGGGCTGCCACTTGTCTATTGTGGGAGATAGCAGGTCCTGTACAGAACGACCAGCCCCGTTTTTGACTTTCGTAAGTCAGTTCCTCCTCTGCCCAGTGTCAGCCACCCTGTTTTGGAGAAAAGTCTATGACAGGGTGTCGTGTCAGAACACATGATAAAAGAAGACCAGCTTACATCGCTTGTCTGTTAAAATTTAGTTTCCTGGTGTCCTACGAGGTGGCAATCATGTTTCGTACAAAATAATTGTTTCTATGTTCTTTGCATGAGATCCGGAGCAGTCTCTTCCGGTACCTGTTCGCCAATGACTGGAGTTTCTTTTCTGTCTTAACGTGCAGTGTCCATGTGTCACATCTGTAGAGCAAAATTATCCCCACCAATGATTTGTACAGCTTGTACTTACAGAAGCTTCAATGAAATGTTAAAAAGATTGTTTCCTTAAATATTTGTAGTAAATCTCATCTCATGGCTATGCTAGATCTTGTCTAGCTTAACCATTACTGCTGTTGCTGTTTACGATCCTGATGAGATATCTGGCGTTTAGCTGATGTCCTTGAAGAGGGTTGCTCCTAAGTACTTGAAGCTGCTTACCTCTTCGAACTGTACCCCGTGCATATAAATCCACGTTTTTTTCAGCTGCCAATAACAGAACTTTGCTCTTTTCATTTCTAATATGAAAGGCAATGGTTGGCTGGTTGTTGGTGTTTTATGCCGTGCCAGCAACTAGGGCTATATCACTGCAACAAAAGTAATTTTAAATTTAAAGGTCTCTTCTAAAAGCAAAATAAAACTGTTTAAAATGGCGTAAAGAGTAGGAACCACTTGAATCTCGTCTATTTTCGCGTCTGTTCATATGGAAAAACTTGAAGGTTTTGTAGCATCTTCTGTTTAGGAAGAGAAATAACATAGGACTCTTTCGTTTACTTAGACGAAGTCTAGTTCTCCGTCACGTGACCTTATGACATATGACCAAGACTGCTCACCAAGTGAAACAAGGTGTTTTCTATAATTTTTAAAACTGTGCTTTGAAAAGTTCACTTTAAAACCTAAATAAACTCACGAGACACCACTTATGACGACGTCAATACCTCGCAATGACGTCAGACACTTCCTGTAATTCTCTGATTGACGTCACAATGGCCACAGACACTTCCAGTACGTGTCTGATTGACGTCACACCCAGACTCCTCTGCTTGATCATCTCAGGAAGCTATCTTGGTCACTCGGCGGAAGGACTCAAGGGTCGATTTCACTGGATTTTTTCAATTTTTATAAACATCGGCAACGGAAATAGTGCTAATAAGTGGTAATTAAGTGAGAAACGAATCCTTTATTTCTCCTGTATCGCTCTCGTGCTCTGTAATTCTAACTAAATATATTTTTAAAACGTTTGACTTTCGCCACAGCCTTATCACAAGCCTTGAGTAGCCCCTCAAGCAGCATCGGTGATAGGAGACATCCTTGAAGTACGCTTCCTGCCGTTCGAAAGTCTGTTTCTATTTGGTTGTTCAGCAGCAATGTGCTCAATGAGATATTATACACAATGCATGGCATCCAACGTACAAAATCTCTCAAATTCTTATTTAAAGTCAATGAAGTTGTGGTAGTGGTCCACTTTGAGTTGCTTTTCCAGTCCATGCCTCTTTTGTTTTCCGTAGTGTTTAACCTTTTCGTGGCTCAGTGACTAAACGTATATATCGAGCGTCTGTCAAATGTACGAAAATATTAGACAGGAAGTTGTTAAAGGTGACAGACAGTCTTTAGTGAACACTGTTCACCGGTAGGTTTGGCCAGACAGAGTTGTGGGAAACTACTCAGGACCAAGGTACAGAGAGAGAAAGACGTGCTGAGTCACGAGTGTACATGTCCCGGGTGAAATTGGTGTAAAGTAGAGGGTAGTGTCCATCGGCCATCCACCCGTTTGTGGAGTAACCTCGCCTAGATGAGGTATGACATTTGTTTATGTATTACTCCTGGAATTCCATTGGAACTTACGTAAGTTGGAAGTTGTAAACATATGAGAGAAAGATGTGCTAATTGAGGAAAATAGTTTAGACATTGTAGTATAGTGTAACTTCAAGTTACAAGTATTAACTGTATGGACTGAAAGAGTTGGAGTTCTACTGGAAAGAAGGATCGCCTCCCAGGACCACTTCGGGGTCAACGGTTTTGGTTCCGCAGTCATCAGCACGTGAGCTGGGAGCGCCGTGACGTCACCGTGGATTACCTCCTCTGTTACCCCGGGAACCGAGTGACTGACATGGCCAGTGTGTACGGCTAGTGTGTATGTGCGTGTTATTCTTATTTTTTGATTCTTGTTGACGGGACATGTGGAGACTCGGCATGACACGAGGTAGAATATCGTTTAAAGCACCTTGTCAACCCTTGACCCCTCAGTGGCCACAGAAATAGATGGCTTACTAACGTGAAGACTGAGCTTGTTGTCCTGTAAACCACCTGCTCACTCTACTCCAATATAGACAATAAGGTGTAACCCTGTCACCTGCTCCCCTTTCTGACAGTTGCTGGCCAATGGACAACTGACTGATCGACACAAGAAACTGTCACACTGCGGCATACGATCTGTCTTCTCAGACAAAAGATCTGTGTATATCAGCCAAATGCATAATAATGTACAGAGTTTGAAATTAGTATAACATGTTACTATTGCTTTTGAAGACAAAAAAATCCCTTTGCTATCAGGAGTCCTTACTTTCATGACCTGTAAATATAAATGAACTTTCTCTCCTACGCATAAGAATTAAACAGTTGTTTGCTTTTGCTCGGTACCGATAGTTTTTATTCTGTGAGATTTTTTTCATCCTTACTTCGCTGCAGATATTCTGCTCAAAACTATGTTATTTTTCTCTAACGTCGAAATTCGTATTCTTCCTTTCTTATGCCATGTTTTTTATAAAGTGGTATTCGTTTATTTTTTTTTTCTTGACTTTAAATCCTCCGCGATTTTTGTCACTGTCCAATGAGTCATTTTTACTTATAGCTCTGTAGTCTGCTTGATAGTGCGGCTAGCTTCAGGTGAGTAATGAGCAGTTTTACACCAATGAATACAAAATCTAAGTCAATAATGAGTTTCTGATTTATCAATGAGAACGACAATGTTGACGATGATGCTCATGGTCATAAAAAGACTTTAGTGCGAACGTCTATCAAGTAGACTTTTTTTTACGCCTTTAATAATAATAAAACATACACAAGGCGAGGACAATGTTACTAGCCCAGCATAAGAAAAGAAAAATAAATATCCAACTATCTGTTAATCATGTAACATGACACTTTTCACAGTGTTTCTAAATTATTAATGTAACATATTTGTATTTTCTATTCTAGCTCAACAGTTTACAGCTCGTGTGGTCAATGGCACAGCGGAGGCGGGACGTCTGGAAATCTTTCACAATGGAACTTGGAACACAGTGTGTCGTGACGGTTTTGGACAGGAAGAAGTTTTGGTAGCCTGCAGGATGTTAGGATTCAACAGGTATGTGTAGGCTAACGAAATAAACACAACTTACATAACTGTGAGTTTTGTTTCTTTTACACGTTTGTTCCAGTGGCTCATGAAACATGAAACGAAACAAAGCTTATCTTGATAATGTAGAGTTTGTTTGGTATAAAAGCATTGAAGGTTCAATATTGCCTCTCATTAGAACAGTCTTTTTCAACTAGTGGCATTTCATGCTTCATTTAAAAGTAAAAAAAAAAATTCTTACACAGTCCCTTTTACCACGAGTTGATAAAAAATATATATTTTTGAGTTTTGCACATTTTGATGACAATAAGAACATTTTGCAGTGTAAGTAGAAGTCAGAGTAACTTTTTGTGCCTCAAAAATGTATTATTAAGACATTGTATCCTATCCGACATTTCCAAGACATCCATACCTCCTGCTACCCGGGTTTATTTAAATTGTAGTGAAACCCTTGATGTTACCTATTTTATAGGCAATTAAACTTTACAAGATCACTTTGGGACACTTTAAATGGCTTTTAGCTGGGAGTCTTCTATGTTGTTATTACAAATGACACACTGATATACAGGCAAACTGCTTTATGGTTTACTGAAAAATCGTGTGTCGTTCAACAATTATAAAAAAAGAGAACTCTTAATTCGCTGCATTACCTACTTGTTTCGTGTTTAGATTATTCTCGGCGATTTGACAGAACAAAGAAAAAAATGTTACACATAATGGCTTTGTAATATATAATAACAGCAGTAAGATTGTTACTAACATTCATCACACTATCCTTTAAGTAAGAGGTTTTGTATTTACTTACCCATTAAAGTTGATGTTAATGTCCCGGTATGTTTCACTGCATCCTGAACTTGCTCTCTCAGAGAGGAATATTCACTCATTTTCTAACACTGTATGTTGAAATATAGTAAACTTTATTTTAATTTATTCCCCTACACATCTCTATTTTTGCATAATTCGTGTCGCTTACGTGGAGGATAAAGATTTACAAGATTTCAGGTAGTCAAGACTTCCAAGTTAGAGTAACTGCGACTAAAATTCTTTAAAAAAGTAAAAGGCTTTCACACACACAAAAATTTAAAATGTCCAAAACGAATAGAATAGCAACGATGTGGCTTGATTGACCAGTGGAAACAGATCCAGAAAAGCTGGTGATATGAAGAATACTACAGGTGCAGTGTTAAAAACCACAGCCAACCTGGCAAGCTATGGAGAGGTTGTAGAGAAGTAGACGAAAGGAAAGTGCAGACCGCGATAGAACTAAGAAGGAAACCTATGAAGCAATGTTGAACAAGAGGAGACAAGTTGAAAACAGCAACTACACCAACAGCGCCAGCAACGGTCACACGATGTAAACTGAGGTTTGCTCTCTGGCAAGTGCTCCCTGTGTGTCCGCGCGCGAGCTGGTATACATGTTGTTACAAACTTTAGTCTGTATTCAATGTAAAGAAAATGTTTATTATTAAAGTCTACATCTTTTCCTGTTTGTTTCTGATGTCTGACAGCACAACAGCAGTAGCCGTGGGGTCAGCCAAGTACGGAGAAGGCTCTGGTCCTATTCTGTTCAGTAAGCTGCGGTGTGTGGGGGACGAAACCAGCCTGGCGCAGTGTAAACATCCGGGGCTCTACAGACACAACTGTAAACACTGGCAGGATGTCGGCGTCATGTGCAACACTAGTAAGCAGACCAGTAATAATCAAATATTTACAGCTACTTCAGCACTTTATTTATCCTGTTACATTTTCAATACGGTATTAATAAGAATTTCTCTATTAACATTGAAAAACTTTGATAAACAATACTAGAAATCAAGTACAATCAAGGATTCTTAAGATAACTTGTATATAATGAGTATGACTATTATTATACTGTGCAACAACTTACAAAATATATATCAGAAAGTCATTGGTATAATTCTATATCATTTAAACGCTCATATTTCTTTGGTAATACTGTATAATAAGAATCTTATTGAAAAATACTCTAAAAAAAGGGGGACTTCCAGCTCCTAATTACCTTAATTTCAAATAACGTATATTTAGGAAAGCTCTGATTGTAAACCTATAAAACCTCTTTTCCTTTTCATAGCATTGCCTAATTTAAAACATTCTGAAATGGATGTTTTTAACGTTTTTAAAAGTCTTCTTAAAACTCTTCATCAGATACCTCTTCATGTAAAGAGGTGGTAAGTACAGATTGCTCAGATGCTCAAGAGAAATTTATCATTGATCTTTCTTGACACATATTCATCTTTTGCTGGGCACCGAATTATGGAATAATGACTTCCAGTAACATGGGTATCCTATAAATCTAAGAAGCACAGACAGTTGGTAAACTCGCAATGCTGTACTCTGTCGATGGACTAAAGACTGCAGAGACCTGTACTAATGGTCGCTAAAGTTTGTAGACATCATACTTCAAAAGAACCTAACTAGAAACAGTGAACATGCAGACCTAGCAGTCGTACACGAAGAGGTGAAAAGAGTTGTACACAGTATAAACGTAGTTGCTAATGTGAAAGCTGAGATGCTCAAGAAGGATAGGGTTAGAGATTCCCCACTTCAATTAAAGCAGGAAACAGCAAACAGTGTTAGAAATACAGAACCATAAGTCTTATCGTTCACTTAAGCAAACTCATGCTAAAAAGAGCACAAAACAGTATCAGCACTACCACAGAGAAGCTGCTAGCAGAATAACGGGAGTTTACCCCTGCACCACAGTAAATGCACATAAAGAACGCCCTTTATCACCGTGATTAAAGGTCTCCACGATCATTATACTTCTATTTCATTTGTTGAAAGCCGATCTGCAGCCTACTCTCTGCAGACGACATAATCCGTCATCAGGTACTAACAAACAACTGCAAGGTCGCGCCAACAAACTGAGAAACAGTTGTATTGCATTGTTATAAAGGAGTTAGACTTTCTACGAAGGACGATTGTCACTCGTGTAGGACACCAGGAACCTCAAATTTCAACAGTCTGCCAGTTTCAGCTCGTCTTCTTTAGTCATGTGACCCGGCACGACATTAGATAGAATATTGTTTAAAGGACCTTGCAAACCCTTGACACTTCGGTGGCGACAGAAATAGTTGGCTTACAAATGTGCAGACTGAGCTTGTTGTCCTGTAAACCACCTGCTCACTCTACTCCAATATAGACAATAAGGTGTAACCCTGTCAGCTGCCAACTCTATCCATGTCCTCCCCCTTCCGACAATTGCTGGCCAATGGACGACTGACTGACACAAGAAACGGCCACACTGCGGTCTACGATTTGTGTCTTCTTAGACAAATGATTTGCGTGTAGCCTTATCAGCAAAATACATAATGATGTAAAGAGTTAAAAATTTAGTATAACATATTACTATTGCTTGTGTAGCCGAAAAATCTCTGTGGTGTCAATAGTCCGTACCCGCACTACATGTAAACATAAATGAACTTTCTCTCCAACGGATAATAATTAAACAGTTGTTTGCTTTTTCTCGGTACCGATAGTTTCTATTCTGTGAGATTTTTGTCATCCTTACTTCGCTGCAGATATTTAACTCGAGGTTATGTTATGTTTCTATAACATTTGATATTCGTATTTTTCCATTAATTCATCCGTTTTTTATAATGTTGTATTCGCCTAATTTTATTTCCTCCACTTTCATTCCCTCTTGATTTTAGTAACCATGTAATGAGTTGATTTTTACTTATAGTTCCATAGTTTGCTTCTTAGTGCGGCTAGCTTCAAATAGGTAATGAGCGGTTGTAGACTAATGAATACAAAATCTAAGTCAATAATGAGTTTTTGATTTATCAGTGACAACGACAATGTTGACGATGATGCTCATGGTCATAAAAAGACTTAAGTGCAAACGTCTATCAAGTAGACTTGTTTTTTACGCCTTTAATAATAATAAAACATTTGTACATACAAAAGGCGAGGACAATGTTACTACCAGGGCTAAAGAAAAAGGAAGAAATATATAATCATCTAATAATCATGCAACGTGACGCTTTTTCACGGACATTTACAAATGTTTTTTTACAAAACTATAAATAAATTATTAAAATAAGATATTTGTATTTTCTATTTTAGCTCAAGAGTTAACAGCTCGTGTGGTTAATGGCACAGCGGAGGCGGGACGTCTGGAAATCTTTTACGATGGAACTTGGAACACAGTGTGTGAGAGAGGTTTTGGACAGAAAGAAGCTTCGGTAGCCTGCAGAATGTTAGGATTCAACAGGTATGTTGACTAACGAAAAAAATACCACAATTTAAATAACAGTGATTTTTGTTTCTTTTACACCTTTGATTTAATTTCTCATAATTAAACAGGATACAAAAAGCTTATCCTGATAATGTAGAGCGTGTTCAGTGTAAAAGTATCTAAAGTTCACTACAGCCTTTGATGGGAACAGTCTTTTTCAACCAGTGGCAGTTCGTGCCTCGTTTACAAGTTACAGAAACTACTTACGAAGTCTCTTTTACCACGAGTGGTACATATAGTTTTTGATTTTGCATATTTTCAGGAACATGTCGATACTTTGCAGTGTAAATAGAAGTCGGAATTATTTTTTTTGCCTTAAACATGTATTATTAAAACATTGTATGCTATCCCACATTTCCAAGACATACATACTTTCTGTCATCTGTGCTTATTTAAATTCTTATGAAACTCTTGATTTTACTTATTTTCCGCGCGATCACGCTTAACGATATCACGCTTTAAGACACTTTAAACAGATTTCAGTTGGGGTTACTCTGCATTTATGTTACAAATGAACACACTATTATGCAATTAAAATGTTTTATTGTTTACTAACAAAATGGAGTGCTGTTCAACAATAATTAAAACAGACAAGACCTCTTAATTCGCTGCATTACCTATATTGTTTCTTGTGTAGATTAATTTCGGCGATTTGACAGAATAAAAAAAAATTGTTACACAGATTTATTTTGTAATATATCTGATATTTGTTGTAGCCAACAGTTACATGGTAAGTAAAATGCATCACAAAAACCTGCATGTCAGAGGTTTTATATTTACTTACCCAGCAAAGTTTACTTTGTGTCCGGGTATGTTTAACTGCATATCTTTAGGTCATGTACTTGCTGCCTACCGAGGAGTATTCACTCATTTTCTCATACTGTATGTTCTAACGTAAAGAAATATGTATATAATTATTTATTCCCTACATATCTACTTCTCGAGCAATTCGTGTCGCTAACGTGGAACATGAAGATTTAAAAAAAAGTGAATTAGTTTACACTTGCAAGTAAGACCGACTGTGACGGAGACTGAAAAAAGTGAAAATCTTTCACACACAAAAAGTGAAAATGTCTGCGACGAATAAAATAACACAGATGTGGCTTGGTTGACCAGTGGAAAAAAGATCCAGAAAAGCTGATGATATGAAGGGGGCTAAAGGTGCGGTGCTAAAAACCATCGCCAACCTGGAAAGCTAGAGAGCAAGTATGGAGGTTGTAGAGAAGTTGACGAAAAAGAAGTGCAGACCGCGATAGAATTATGAAGGAATGCTGAACAAGAGGAGAAACGTCGCAAGCAGCAACCACACCAACAGCGCCAGCAACAGTCACTTTATATAAACTGAGGGTTGCTCTGTGGCAAGTGCTCCGTGTGTCCGCGCGCGAGCTTGTATACATGTGTTTACAAACTGTAGTCTGTATTCAGTGTAAAGAAAATGTTTATTTTTGATTTTTGATGATTTTGTTTATTTTGATGTTATCTTTCGTCTGCTCTTTGTTTCTGATTTCTAACAGCACAACAGCAGTAGCCGTGGGGTCATACAAGTACGGAGCAGGCTCTGGTCCTATTATGTTCAGTGACCTGCGGTGTGTGGGGCACGAAACCAGCCTGGCGCAGTGTAAACACCCGGGGCTCTACAGATACTTCTGTGAACATTGGAGGGATGTCGGCGTCATGTGCAACTTTAGTAAGCAGACCAGAAATATTTACAGCCATTTCGGAATTTAATTTATCATCATCATCATTATTAGACTGTTTAACAAAGTGAAAATCTTTATCAGAAAGTCATTGTATGCATCTACGCTTGCTGGTTTGACTTTTGCTTTACAAACTATTTCCTTTCTCTTAGACTATTAACAGTTTGAGCATTCCATTTCATTACTATTCGACTGTTGTTGGTGGTAGTGACCATTGACTTTCTCTTGTAGAAACATTACTTTCCCTTTGTAAAACCAAAAAAAAAAAGTCGACCATGGTATTTGGACTGATCTTCCCTTTGTTTATATATTCAATAACTAATGTCCACATAGAAACGTTTCACTTATTCATTACTGACATCACTATTGTTAGGGGACAAAAAATCTAGATGTGAATAAAGAAAGTGAATTTTTAGAAAATTTCCAGTTTCTACGTTTTCATTATCAGCATCTTTGACAATATGTCATTATTATTATCAGATTTGTTTTTATTGAAAATCCTTATCGACAAATGCTATTAAAAAATCTGTCTTTCAGCTCATCATTACCTTTATTTCAAAAAAAGTATCTCTAGCTAAGCTCAGATTGTGAACTTATAAAAACTTCTTTTATTTTCATAACATTGCCTAATTTAGAACATTTTGGAATAAATGTTGTAAACATTCTAGAAACTCTTCACAAAATTCTTAATCAGATGCATCTTCATGTAAAGAAGTGGTAAGTAGAGATTGCTCTGATGCTCAAGAGAAATTTGTCATTGATCTTTCTGGTCACATATTCATATTTTGCAGGGCACCGAATTATGGAATAATGACTTGCAGTAACACGGGTATCCTATAAATCTAAGAAGCACAGATAGTTGGTGAACTCACTCTCACATCGATAAACTAATATCTATTAGATCATTGCAGATACTCTAACAATATTTTTCATATTTTATGGCAACTAAAGTTGTTTTCCTCGCTATGGTTTGCATCCTGGTCGCTGTGTGTAAAGTTACGGCGCTGCGGTCGACGTCCAGTGTCTTGTCAGTCACAGACACACCATCATTGTAAGTCTTCATCACCAGAGTCAACGAGCATCATGAGGTACAGGGTGGTCACTACTTACCTCATGTACCTGCTGTTGGTGCTACAGCTGATTAAAGTAGTCATTATTTTACATTATTACTCGTTGCAAATATAAAACTCTCTACACGTTGCCTTACTGTGATATTGCCATGGCTAGGAGTAAAACACCAATCCCTTGTGGTGATACAGATTGAGACTTTGAAAGAATAACATTGTTGCGCGTGTTACGTTGTCGTGTACGGCACAGTTTACAGTCTCCTGCTCTGAGGCCACTTTGTTTGTCGCTGACATGTAAAATTGATAATTCATATTCATAATTAACATCTGCTGTCTCAACAGCTAACGTGAACGGCTGTCTCACCATGCTGGATATGACTCTCTTGAAGGGAAATATCCGTCGAGAGACTTTGCAAGCTCATCTATGTGCGTGGCAATTGTTTGCTTCAGTTCCATGGATACAGAAATATCTCCGATTCCAGACAAATCTTCGATCTTATTTACACAGTCATCCAGAAGAGGAAAGTTTGCGAAGTTATTGTTCTCTGTTCATCGTTTCCATAACGGAAGTTTTTTTTTTTTTTTTGAAAAGCCTTCAGGTTTTCTTCTGCTTCCAGAATATGTTGACTCCTCCACCCTGCATCTGCTGATTGAGATGATTTAGAGCTGCGAATGTATCAGCCATGTACGCTAAAATGAGAATGAACTCAGGATTTTTGAAGCAATCTGCATGACAATGTTGGTGCTCTTGCAAAAACAGGACTAATTCCACACGCATGGCAAAAACACGATTCAGCACCTGTCCCCGGGATAACCACCGAACATTAGAGTGGTACAGGACTACCTTGAATTCAGAGCCCATTTCTTTACACAGCTCACTGAAGATGCGGTGCCTCAGAGCACTATTTCGCACATAGTTCACACATTCCACTACAGTTTTTAATACTTCTGCCATTTTTTGAGGCAAGGTTTTTGTTGTCAACACATGCCTATGCAGAATACAATACGTAACAATGATGTGTGGTGCATCGGCTCTTACTAGCCACCAAAACCAGACTTTCTTCCCAGCATGACTGGAGCTCCGTCCGTACAAACTGCAGAAACCATCCCATGAAAGATTGTTGTCTCTGAGGAAGTCATCCACAAGCTTCTTCACAGCGGCTGCCTTAGCTGTTGTTGTAAGAGGCTTACAAAATAAAAACTCCTCTGTTATCATGTTGTCTTTCACATAGCGCAGGACAACAGCAAGCTAGCTTAGGTTAGAAATGTCTGCGGTATCGTCCAGTTGATGGCTGAATGTTGCCGGACTTGAAATTACATCTGCGACTACTTGAGCAAAGATGTCTTTACTCATGCACTCTATCCTTTCACTGATGTGTCATTTGAAAGATGACTTTGGGATAATTTACCTTCGGCCGCTGTTCCGAGCATCAGATTCGCCATCTTTAACGCTGCTGGTCTTATGAGAGTTTCACCGATGGTGTGCGGCTTGCCCTGCTTTGCGATCAGGTAAGCAACTTCGTACGATGCGGCGAGGATCGGTTTGTTCACGGGTACAAATCCAAGAGCAGGCAGAGTGGCCCTTTCACCGAATTTTGCTCTTTTCACCTTGAATTCAACAAGCGTTGTGTTCTTGTATTCCCCATCTCCATGCAGCTTCGTGAAGTGTTCCTTCAGTTTTGCAGGTACAAGACTCGAGTTGCTCAACTTGGCATTGCAAATCATGCAGATAGGACGCTGACTCCCATCTCGTTCCGTAATACATGTGAATCCATGTTGTACATATTCGTCTGACCACTTTCTTTTTTGCTCCACATAGTATTCATTAAAATACTAAGAAAGAAACCACACAATGTACGACTACGACAGTCACATTTGGTGACTACTGAGCACACTAACTTCCCCGCAGCACTGATTGGCCAATTCAAGATGTAATTAACTTATTATTAGAACATTTTTTCAATTTTAGCTCAACAGTTAACAGCTCGTGTGGTCGGTGGCACAGCGGAGGCGGGACGTCTGGAAATCTTTTACGATGAAACTTGGAACACAGTGTGTCAGTACGGTTTTGGACAGGAAGAAGCTTTGGTAGCCTGCAGAATGTTAGGATTCAACAGGTTTGTGTAGACTAAGGTAATAAACCACAATTTAAATAACAGTGATTTTAGCTTCTTTTACACTTTTAATCCAGTGTCTTATCATTAAACATGAAACAAAGAGCTTAGCCTTATAATGTAGGGCATGGTAAGTCCCTTTTACTACGCATGGATAAAAGCCATAGATGGGGATATAAGTTCGTAGATAAAACTACATATATTTTTTGGTTGTGCACATTTTTAAGAAAATGGCAACAAATATCAATGTAATTAGAAGTCACAATCGTTTACTGTTCCTTTAAAATGTATTATTAAAATATTGTATGGTATTCCACATTTCCAAGACATATATATTTTTAACTACCTGTGTTTATTAATTCTTTTAAACGCTTAATGTTAATGTTACTATACATGTACAGTGTTCCCTCGTTTATCGCGGGGGATTGGTGCTATGATCAGCCGCGATAAACGAATTTCCGCGAAGTAGGGACATACATGCAATAATAATATATACATGTAAAACAATATCATGTTAGTGTAAAGTAATATATCAATCATGGTATTAATACAGTACAATAACAAATTAGTGTAAAAAAATTATAACTTTACTCAGAGAAACCCAATAAACTGATGCGAACTGGCTGCGAGATGGGAGATAACAATCATGGCTCGTCGCTTACGCATAGCAATGGATTTCTCATACACAATTATTTCTTTCTATCTACAAAATAACCATGATATTTTAATAGAAATACTAATACAGCTACATTTTTCGTCTTTTTCCTGTTGAAGTATCTATGGTATTTTGTAGAAGCGCGGAAGTATCGATCGATACTTCACTGAAAAAAACCGCGAAGTAGTGAATCCGCGATATATGAACCGCGAAGTAGCGAGGGAATACTGTAATACTATCAGGTAATGTTTCTTAAGAGGAAAAAAGTTGAAAGTAGCAGCTACAACAATACCGCCTGTAACAGTAGCATTAAGAAAAAACAAAACAAAGATGCTTCGCGCCAAGATAGGTGTGTGTGCTCGCGCGATCGTATATGCATATAGTTTTACATACCTTAGTCTTTATTCAGTGTAAGGAGTATGCTTATTTTCAATGCCTTTGACCTGTTTGTTTCTGTTGTCGGACAGCACAACAGCAGTAGCCGTGGGGTCAGCCAAGTACGGAGTAGGCTCTGGTCTTATTCTGTTCAGTTTCCTGCAGTGTGTGGGGAACGAAACCAGCCTGGCGCAGTGTCAACAATTGGGGCTGTACAGACACGACTGTAAACACTCGGAGGATGTCGGCGTCATGTGCAACATTCGTAAGCAGACCAGTAATAATTAAATATTTACAGTTACTCCAGAAATTGATTTATTTTGTTAATAATTTATTTACAATGTTATTAAGAATGGCTCTATTCTCTTTTGATTACTGTATTTTGATGGATAAGATTCGAAATCAAGTACTTTCCAGAGTGTTTTACACAAATAACATATTTTTATTATTGCTGCTTTTGTTATTGTTATTATCATTGTTGTTGTCATTAATATTATTTCACTGTGCAACAACTTACAAAAGTTATATCAGAAATTAATTGATGAGATATATGAAACACTCTTTTTACACGAATTAATTTAAATAAGATCGAGCTTGTCTAGCTTGCAAACTATTTGCTTTATTTAATATTATGAAAAACTAGTGTATAATGTTATATTACTATTCGAGTGTTGCTGATGGTGATGACCTTGGAATCTTGACTACCTTGTTAAAGAAACATGATTTTCCCTCTTTAAGAACCAACAAAAGCCGCCCTTGATATTCCGACTGCTCTTTATTTTGACATTCATTGACTGCGAAGTCTTAATCAAATCCTTTCCCTTGTTCATCCCTGTTTACCAGGGACCAGTCTGTGGCTTTGTGTGCTTTAAATTATTTTAACCCCTTCGCCATTTACTTACTGCAGTGTGTGTTGAATGTTTGGGAGAATGGATGAGAACATCACATGGAGAAGTGTTAACCGTGACATAAAGTATATGGTCAACGAGGTTAACTAGTAGATTTTTGGCGAGAACGAGGTAGAAAATTCAGGCCCAGAGCATGGATTTCCAAAAAAAGAATTTCATTTGGCCTCATGTAAAAAAGTTGAAATGTAAGAAAGGAGAAATAAAGAAGCTAAGAAGGTAAATACTTAACTGGCCGAAAGAGATGTGGCTTTATAGTTAGCCTCTCATTTACAGGGCAAAGCCTTGAATGTACTCAGCATTTCTTCTCTAAGGAGAATTAGTTATGGGTTATTAAAAGATACTATTAACTTTCAGCATACGGAAGAAGCATACAGAGCAAAATTTAGAACTGTACGGCTTCTGGCCACAGAATCCTTGAAGACCTTTATGAAAAGAATGTCCAACCTAGGGAACAGATGGATTTCCCGCACACAGATACCGAAGGATTATGAACACCTTAGAGATCTACTACTAAAAGAACAATATCATCAAAGCTTCTCAAGAGCCTTCTCCGTCTACCTGCAAGAGAGGGGCTAACCCAGACCTGACACTTTGGAAGAGCAGGCGTAGAGGCACCGGACAGCACATCCGAATAAGTGTCTGGCAAGTAGGACCGAGACATCCATGTTTTGTCAAGATGAACCGCTACTCCCAACCTTCATCTACATAGTCACAGAGAGATAGATGCCTGGATACATCTGTTTAAGAAATGCAACTACATAAACCCTTCTTCGTACATAGAGGGTCAAATAAAGACGCCACCCGCCAGATCCGTTCCCAAAAATTCCTTGTGAGGAACACATCGGTTTGAGAAGGATGGACCTAGACATCCATCACGCTGGGCACCTCAACGGCAATAAGGACACATAGACCGAAATTGTCACTACCATAGGGACCGAGACCCACGACCCCATGAAGCCACCTTTCGAGAGAAAAACCCGTCTCCGGCGAGTGTCACTGCTAGGTGTACAGCCTCAAACAGACATGACAGAGGACAAGCACACCCATACCAAAGAAAACGTTTGGGTTAGAAGGATAGTTACTCGTCATAAGGTAGAGTCTGAGATGACCAAGGCTCAATGTGGGTAAGACAAAACAGCCGTCAATACAGATAT
>SRHC01003358.1:20983-59137 GCA_004794325.1 Pomacea maculata | reverse complement strand
TTGCCTGATAAAATGGAAACAGAAGTAAGGAACCCTTGAGAAAACCCAAAACAACGAGCACATATTCTGTAGATAAAATTATAACACCCAGGATGTGCACGGAAAACAATGGCTTTAGTTTACTTTACAGTTTGTGGTCAAAATCAAGTTGTTCCTGGGAATCACGCAGAAACATGTTAATTTACAGGTAAGTGGCTTCAGCTTATTCGGTACTATTACGGAGACTAGCAGTCTCTCCCGATATGATGAAGGATATATTGTAGTTCTGATTATTATTTTTGGTACTGTCTAAAGGATTTTTTGGAAAAAAGACTACAATTTGTAAAAGTCATTGATTACAGTCAAAATTTTTTCGTCGGCACTTAAAATATATTTTACATATTTATAAGTAATTTTTCTATCATAATATAACTTAATAACTTAAAAATCTTTAAAACAAAAGTATACTCTTATCGTAAGTTGGGAGTATAAGAGTTCGCTTATTGCATAACCAACTCAAATTGCTATACCTGAAACAGATTTAATACTGTTGTTGCTCACCCACTGGTGCTCCTCTAGTGCCATTAAGGTCCATTTGACAAACTTCTTTTGTAATCTTAAGAAAACTTTAATCTTGAATGGCGGTCACAAACTCTGTATAACAGATGTTTACTGAAGTAAATCACCCACTTCAGTAGCTCTATCAATTTACAGTCCCACCGTCCGCTATGTATAACACATGATAAAAGTCAAAAGTACATCTTACATTAAGCGGCAAGTTCATCAAAGAGGTCATCTACAGATAACACACGAAACTTCCATGAAAAATACTTACTGGGTGGCGTGGGGGAGCCACTGTCGTCCTGACGATGTAGTAATTCGCCGTTGATGTGAATGAAGACTGGTTGGTTATTCGCCTGCGTCCCTTGGCCTAGTCTGTCTCGGCACGCAGCTCCCTTGCTTGCTCTCCCCTAATTCCTACAAAATTTTAGTAGTATAAATTCTCCAAATAACTACGGTGAACCATTTGCATTAACTTTCATTAGAGAAAAAGTTGTGGATGTGAGAGGGGTGGAGAGAGAAATTATTACTTTTACTTACTGACCGGAGTACTTGCCTCTGGATGAAGATTCAACTGGTCAGCATCTAAGCAGTAAAAGCATCTGACACACGTTTTACTTTAGCAGCTTTGATAATGATCTGTCTTTGGTATTACTACAAATTCTGCATAAATATAAAAATACTAGCCATTTGCTTTCAATTTAATTGCATTGTGTATGTTTATGTCACGTCTAGATTTTAATTAATTGTGTAACCATGTTGATGCTGTCTCTTATTATTTTCTTGTAAAACAATAATAATAATTATCAGCGACAGACTCCACTTAAGGTAAAAACGTACAAAAACATGATAGCAGGTACAAAATACACAATAAGCAGCTCACTTGTTGTTGCCTTATTATTTTGTAATCTATGTCAAATCATGGTCATAATCATAATTATTGTAATAGTCTCAAAATAAAATCAGTGTCAAAAAAACTGTCTTTTCTTCTAGAATCTCAATCAATTTAGTAAGTGACCCGAACATCTACAAGTGAGCAAATGAAATTATACACATTAACTAATTAGTAGTATAACGACTCTTAATCGTCGACCTTTGGGTTTCTTAATATCTTTTAAAAAACTAAGGTTTAAGGAAAGCACCACGTATTACATCTCGCACACAAAATCTCGCCACTGAATTCTCGCGGTTTTCTCGCGCGCGATACTGCGTTCCAGGCGCGTGATTACGGTAGCTCTAATGGAGATCCTGTTTTGCCAGGATAAAAATCAGTTTTTTCACATCAATTTAAGCATGATTTAAATGAGAGCATCTATGTTTAATGCATTTAAGTTCAGAACCAACAAATTTTTGTAAATACTGTAAAAAACCAATAAGACATTAAATAATTTCATGATAAATATTGCATCATTAAAATGTATCAAGATAATATCAAGCCATCAGCAAAACTTGATTATGTATGTTCGTAATGTATTTTAAAATCAATGGCACAAATGTCAGTCACAATATAGCTGTCACATGCAATAATTGTCTTTAATGAATATTTGAAGATGAAAAGTACATGTAATGGAACGTGATTATATGTTGGAAATTAAAAAGACTGCAATAATAATGACTGATATGAACAAGTATTCTGACTCAGGACTCTCCCTGGCTGATGGGAAAGAAAAGATATTGTAAAACGTTTTATGAGTGGATATGTTAATTGTAAAACTATGGATTGAATCATTAACTGTCTATGATCTATGATGACTAATATTTTGTGCACTCGTCTGGTTTTAGCTCGATGAAATCTATTAGAAAATATTTTACTGTTTCGCCACAAAGCATTTTTGCTATGACAGTATACACATGCTAGTTTAAAGATTTCTTGAAAATAAAAACACAGATGGAACTTAACAACAGAAGGAATGAGGAATTGAATATCCGTAAAAGAAAAAGTCATTTCTTAATACAGAAAAATGTGATTAAATTGTATCACAGAAATAGCAGGAAGGAAAAGTGGAATACAAAAGTAGATTACGAAAGTGTACTACCTATCGAAGTTTTTCTTGTCACGATTGTACTCATTGTAGATGTTTGCGTTGTAGCTGTAAAAGATAATGATCATACGTAATTGAGAGTAAAAAATATAAAACACGTTGGCCACTCAGCAAATCTTCAAAACTTGAAAGCATAATTTATAGAGCAAAATCAAGTATTCATCTAATAATTAAAACATTTACCAACTAAATTTAAGGATTATACTATCCATCTTCTTGTTTTTATCGGACAAATATAAAAATATGACTTGTAGAAACAAGAGGACGCATGCAGACGTTTTGCTTCACACGTGACAAATAAAATAAGCATGTGACAAAGAGAACCTATTTCTATATTATATCAAATTTTACTAAATTTATTTTCAGAGATTTTTAGTGATACAGATTAAATACAGACTATTTATAAGCACTCCCAAAATAGTCTACTGAAATACTAAGTAAGCAAACTGTTTTGTCAAAATACAATCCAAACATTCCAAAATTCTGACTTGGTGAGGAAACGTTACTGCCTCCCTTTGTATACTTTCGGCTTTCCGTTGTTTTTATTGATAAGTTGAAATGTTGCAAAATGTGGACAAGGAAATGTGGCAAGTGTACAAGATAAAGTTACTCTTTATAAGAAAACTATTCTTTATATTTTTCTTTAAAGAATTCAAAAGTGCTATCATCACTAATGTCTGTCTAAGATTGATTAAAAAAGTAGACGTGATCAGTAAAACCGATGTAATAAATATCTCACATATTATATCTCTAAAAAAGCAATAACCACAATCCAAACAATTAAAATGCACACATGAAACAGCTTTATCTCAAATTTAAGCTTTTTAAAATTAACTGAGAAATACAAATCTAAAAATAAGAAAGATTAAAAAATAACACATGAAATCATGATATCAGTTAAGAAATCAGAAGAAATGTATAACCGTAATATTTTAAGAAAGACAAAACGAAATTAAATTTATCATTCTCTTAAAAAATAGCGTTTTGACAAACACAAGTAAACAAAAAAATCTGAAAAAACAATAAACAATACTTTGGGGTGTTGTCGTTGTTGATGATGGTCTTAACGATGGTGTTGTTAATGATGCAGGTATTGCAGTTGTTTCTCCTTCTTCGATAGCTGACAAAATGTCTATTGATGATGACAACTGCGCTGTTGGTGATATTTCTGTTTACAAAAATGTAAAAAAAAATTTACTGAAATCATAGGTAGCCTTTGTTTCTCCTGTCAATCTTTTTTCTCTCTTCCTCACAAATACAAACGCGGAGACATATAAAGCGATTTCATTATCACTTATTTATCGTTCGCAATTTTAAAAGGCAAGCAAATAAAACTAAAATTTCATGTAAATTATTGAATCTTTTCCAGGAATATAACTTAAAAAGCTGCATTAACATGCAACAAAATTTTATGACATAATTAATCCTAACCGAGAGAAAACTAAAATTACTTTGTTCGATCATTGATGATAATGGCGTCCTTGTTGGTGTGGTGGTTTCTACTTTTAATGCAAAATGGTAGCAGAATTTACTAAAATTATTTTGTAAGCACATAATTTTTTTGTAAACTATTGCAACGTTCTTTAAGGAGGCTTATACTCCGCTAACAAATCACAAAAAGTTTTAAATTATTAGGACCATCAAATAAAATGTATTTTGTTTTATCACTATTGTTACTAATGGTGGTGTTGACCTTAACATTTTTGCTTTTGATACACAAAGATGTAGCAAAATTTACTTCAATCATCTGTAGTGACTCTCCCTTTCGTCACCCAAACAACAAACTGATTCTTATCTCTATCGCTGTCTAACACAATAAAAAAAATTATTCATTTGCGCTACGTGCAAAACTAATAATATATGATGATATCACGAAAGTATTCATGATATAACTAAATCATCTGTGCCATTTGTCTCTCTTGTAAGATAAATAACACTCTTGGTTTTTTCTTTTTCTCTCGCTCTCTCACTCAGAAAGAAATATACTCACAGGGTCACAGATAAAAAGTTTACAATTGAATTACATTATAACTAAAAAAGTAAAAGACAAATTTGTAAGAGAAAACGAAATTAAAAATAGCATTCTCTATTACATATAAAACATATTTAATAAATAGCCTTGGCTCCAGAAAGAATTCAGGAGAGCGCAGTAAGTTTCACAAAATAAAGAATAACAAACTTACCTTCTGTTGTTAATGATGTGGGTATTGGTGATGTTAATAATATTGGCACCACGGTTGTCTCTTCCCATTTTTCTTCGGCAGATAGCGAAGTGAATGTAAATGATGACAACGGTGATGTTTCTGCTTTTACCAGACAAAAGAGTAGAAGACATTACCATAATCATCTGTGACTATTGTTTTACCCTTCCACCACATATAAGGTCCTTCTCTCTCTCACACACACAAACTGATTCTTATCTCTCTCGCTCTCTAACACATTGAAAAATACAACGCTAAATAAATGACAAATTTAAGACTAATAAAACAATACCTTGCGTTATAACCGATGATAGTAACAGTTGTGTTGACGATGTCATTTGTGCTAAAAAAAAAATATAGAGGATTTATATAATTGTTTGTGGTGATTGTCCCTCCTATCAGTTGCATAACACACTGTCTCTCGTCTCTGTTATCACACACACACACACATGTACACACACAGCTATAAAGTAGTACATGCAAACCTTAACTTTCTGTAGATTATTGCTATGTATGTAAGGAATACCGCGTCGTTGGATGCCATTAACAGACAACAAAAGACTCATTACATTTTTCAGAATAAGTAAAAATGTAAAGAGCACCTTTTTTAATCGTTGATGATTTTACCGGTTGTTCTGACGTTGGCATTTCTATTTAAAAAATTGAAAAATAGATTATAATGTACTAAAAATATCTGTAGTGGTTGTCTTTCCTGTCACCCATATTATACACTGCCATTCTTCTCTTATTCCCTCTTACACCTCACAAACAAACACACACGCGTCTCTTTTCAATATATATATATACACACACATGCAGACGCACATACATTACCTAAACTACTGTATGAACACAAAAAAAACAGTACAAAAAAGCAAACAACCAAAAAATTAACATTTTCTAGATGATTAGAAAGTATTATATAGCGTAGTAAATTACAAGAAGCCAAGAAAAAAGTATATATAGGACTAATCAAGCGAAAGTTACCTTGTGTCATTAATGTTGAAGTTATCTCTTGTTCTGAAGGTGTCATTTCTGCTTTCAATGAACAAAAGTAAAGAATACTTTTCTAAAAGCATCTGTGGTGATTTTTAGCCCTATAAAACGCTATCAGTTTTTCCTCACTTTCTCACTCACACACACTTGCACGATTTCTAAATTTTAAGAAAAAATAAAAAGAAAGATAAAAAGATTTTTTAATGTGTAGATTATTGCAAATTTCTTTCAGAAATACAGTGTCGTTTGGCACCTTTAGTAAACTCAAAAAATCATGACATATGACCAACCGAAAGAAAACTAAATTTACCTTGTGTTACCAAGGATGACATTAACGGTTGCGTTGAGGCTGCCATTTCTGCTTTTGATAAAAAAAAATGTAAAATTTACTAAAATTAAATGTAATAGTTGTGTCTATATTGATACCCGATCTCCACACTCTTTCTTGTCTCTTTCTCTAACGCAAAGAAAAGTAAACTCAGACACGCAGAGTAACACACCTACACAGACCTGCGGACAAGCAGAGACACGTGCACAAACATGTACACGCATACAGACGCAGACACATACAAGCGCAAGCAAGCGCGTACACACACAGATCCAAAAACATACACACACGTACGCGCACACACACACACACATGTAATTACACACACAAGCACTCGCGCATACACATACACACAGGTTCACTCTTACATGTCTGTACAAGTTTCCCGCTTACCAGCCAACAACAACAAACACTTTGGCAGGAAGGCATTGAAAGCTCTCTCCCACCTTCTGTTACCTCGACACAGTCATCAACACTGTAGTCGTGCTCTGACCTTTTTAACCGTTTAGAAGTGAAACAGAATTGATAAACAATATTGTATGTATCTTACCTGCAATGAGACTGATGAAAATCAGCAGTCGAAACAGTGGCATGGTGCTCAGAAAGAATTCGTCTGTCTGTCTGTCGTGTCGACATACGTTATTGTGTCGCCGTTGTCGCTCCTGCAACGTCCTTCGCAATGCCGGCGATTGACTTTAATAAACAGGAAGTGAATGGCGGTGGCGACGACCGTGAACAAAAGACAACTCCACGCTGCACCACACGGTAGCAGATGATTAAAATTCAGGAGTGAGAGGGTCTCCTTATCGAGAAACGTAAACATTAGTCCTATCTCGACCATAATAAAACAGTTTTTGCTGCTGTAGACAGTCTCTCTGGTACTTGAAAACACGCGACAGTCCCATAGAATGAAGTGTGGGAACGGCCAGCTCTCTCAACAGCTTGTTTCTTTTTTGATTGTTCGCTAATCTTAACATACTTTTGTAGTGAGGCAAGATAGTTGACGATATTGTACTCGCCAACACATTTCACCTCCCGGATCCACACCCTTTTGATGGCATGCACATGGAAGAGAGAACAGCAGGGAAGGGGTGGGCAGTGTCCTCTCAGCAAACTCGGTGTTTGTTTGTTTGTTTGTTTGTTTGTTTGTTTGTTTGTTTGTTTGTTTGTTTGTTTGTTTGTTTGTTTGTTTGTTTGATTGTTTGTTTTGGTTTGGGTTGGTTGGTTGGTTGGTTGGTTGGTTGCTTGGTTGGTTGGTTGGTTGGTTGGTTGGTTGGTTGGTTGGTTGGTTGGTTGGTTGGTTGGTTGGTTGGTTGGTCCTTGCTGGCTGGGGTGGAGTCACATCTCAGCAGTTCAAATAAGTCTTTTTCATGAAAATTTTCTAGTCATAAGCTTCTTCAAGTTGTGTTTGCATGAGAGAGAGAGGGAGAGGGAGAGAAGTGAGATAGAAGGGAAGAACGAGAGAAAGAGAGTAGTATTAGTTAGAGGTATTAGCCGCATCAGGAAAGTAAGAACTATTAAAGGAGGACGTCACACTTTTGAACTTCTGACTTGGTACCGCAGAGACAACATGGATGTATAGATGGAAAGATAGACAAATAGATAATAAAGCATTTCTTTAAGGTTGACCTCATGTGTTTTGTTGTGATATGTCCATTCATGGATCTCATTAAACACGAAGAATACTCAGAAGTTTAAAATCAAGAATTAAACAGAAAAAAAGCCATTACATTCAAACCGTGCATTCACACAGGTAACAAACTGACATTACATGGCAAAAGAAGTTTTGATTAAGACACATTTGTATCTGTGAGTGCAAAGTTGTTGTCTCTGGCGATGAGTTGAACCCCAAAGTTCTACACCTAATATATGCAACTTTTGTCTTCTGTGTTGTTTGTGAGAAGTTCTTACACTAGAACAAACAAAGTATCGGTATAACTATAGCCGACTTCCCTGGCACAAAGTCCTGCAAACTAAAGACCACACACAACATTTAAAGCACATAGCAAACCGAAGAACCGGTAAAAACCTCTTTATAAATCAAAGGACTGATAACATCTGTTGAAAGGATTTACAACCACCCAATAAAATCTGTCTACAACTACTCGATGTCGGCAGGTTGTGTAAATCTTGTCTTTCGAATAATTAAACCTCAAATAACTATTTTCATGAACACGTGTGTGGCACACAATGTCGCCATTGTATTCCCTGTGTGCTGCTGATTTAACTTTCCTTTACAGTTTTACAGTTATTTGGTGTAACTTTTGTATTTTTAATAGTCTTCGTAAGAGTTTCTTGAGAGTTTCCCACTTTATAAAATACAGACGCTACTGTGGCCTCAGGACTTGTAACATCACACAACTCGGGTTACTTCATGGATCCTACTTGTCAGGCAACAGCAGACAGTCATCTGCTTGTTTTTAAGATCAGGAATTAAGTTTAGATGAACCAGCTGGGAGTTGTTTGATGGACTAGATACTAAAAACAAATGTATGAAGTTACGAGAATTATCAGTTTAACGAGCACACGGCTGACCCGTAAACAGGGGTAGGAAAACCAAAAACGTTTACAGGAGTTGTCTCCCTTAGTAGTGTGAATTGTTTTTAATTCAGTTTGTTACTTTAATTTTTGTCCACATGAAGGATTCAGTATTGTAATGGCTAGCTGTATCATGTGAGGAAATATGGCATGACGAAAAGATATCCGGTATTGTAACCATATACATTCAATACAATGTATTGTCCACTTCAGTTTAAAACAGACAGATATATTACTTTGTTAGAAACTCTTCTAATTAAAACATGAAATAATATACAGTCACATCAGTCACATCCCACACATTTATACAATTATTACATTCTCACATAATTCCTTCTTCTGGCAATAAGTATCAGAAACTGGCGGGAGCACACCCTGGACATTTGTTAGTTCTATTTAAGTGTGATATTGCAGTTGGTATAAATGACTTGGGCAAAAACTGTCTCCTTGACAAGCAGTGTTTTTCTTTCCATCTACGGCCAGGGGAAGGCATTTGGAAATAATGATGCAGTGTCTCTCGTGGTGTCAGTCATGATGTACGGGTACGCGACCTGTACCTTGCTAACAGAACAAGAGCAAAGGATCCAGGCGGTCGTGATAAGATGCTTTAAGAGACTCCTCCGGATTTTTTACAAGGAGCGAAAGACGAACGACTTTGTCCACAATGTAGTCAGCTCTCAGATGGGTCTCCAGGATTCTCTGCTTGCTATTGTCAACAGGTTCGGTCAGGTCACCCGACATGACACCTTGCCCAGGACAGTTCTCCAATGTTCCGTTGTAGGCTCTCGACTCCGTGACAGACAGAAGAAAGGTTGGGTGGCCGATGTGAAGCAATGGAGCAGCTGTGCACTGTGGGACTTTGTCACATACACAATGTCACACACATCCAAACACTGCGTCCAGACGTGGTCTTTCGCTCAACAAATAAGAAAGAAATATCAATGGGCTCTCGTAATGTATTCTGTTTAGTCTAATCTTAATTTCATTGTAGTGGTACTTTCTTAGCTTGCTGCCTCTGGTTCTTTAGCTGTGTAAAGCACTGCAATAAACGAAATCCTTACAACATGTGACAAATATGAAAGCTTCTAGAGCACTGACTTGCTCTGAACTCTGTAAATCAAAGCAACCTTCACAATATTTGCATTATAACTTACAGTGGATACAAATAATTGCTTATATAAATAAAAATGCCTACACTGTCTCATACACCTTACAAATAACCTTTAGAAAAAGTAACCTTAAGCATCAAAAGTAGCAATACAAAATTATGCATAAGTGAAGATCTTAGTAGTAGCTGTTGTTGACACTTTAGTCCTCCTACTGTTTTGCTGTAAAATAAATCAAGATGTTAATTTTATTTGTCATACAAACGAAAGGATGTATGCATTTTAAAATGATTACATCAGTAATTACTGTCACTATGTATTAATTATGCTATTATTTATTGACATCACCAAATAGTCAAGTATTTACATCTATAAGATCCAGTTTTACCTATTGTGCTATATAGAATAAGTACAAAGTAGTGTGTACTCTGGATTAATAATACCTACCTGTTGTGTCAGGTCATGTATACAAATAGCAGCTAAACTGCTTTCTCTTACAGACTTATTGAATGTATTTCAAAACAAACCTGAAAAAAGTAAACTGAGCATTCTTCTACGACTGGAAGGGTGTGTGGTTCGATTAATCACAAATAAAAGTGTTTTATATCTATATATATATATCCCTAAATCAAAATCAAATATAAATCATAATCCTAAAATCAAATAAATTTTGCATGAACTTTATCTAACTTAAGCAATTAATGAGGTGTGAGGTGAAGTCAGAAAAGAGGACTAAAACACTGAGGTACAACACATCCGCTTCATATCGTCGATAGTTAACGGTTAACGTGTCGTCATCAAACGATTTACTGCGCTTACACAGCGGCGACATCCTGTCCGTCTGGAATCTCGCACACAAACTCGGCGAACTGAAATCTCGTGATTTTCTCGCGCACGATACTACGATTCGTTTGTTAAATGCAGGAAAGTGTGATTCAGATTTGATTTTAGCAAGTAGTCGTTACACTTTTGGATCAGGAAAGTGAATATAACATTTAATATGTAGGTAAACAAGGGTCAATTTTTGTATAATTAAATTCCAACAATCGCTGAATATAATTAGGACACATTACATAACACTCTAAAAAAACTTCATAAAAGAAAATATTAGTTTCTGAAAAATCGTATGTACAATGTTAACTGTATGTTATTTCATTCTCTCTCAACTTATATCATCCAATTGAAAGATAGGTCAAACAACACAAAAACGGAATTGAATTGGCTGAATTGAATGTTTACAGGCTGTACAAAACTCCTCTACATGTCAGCAGCATACTGTATCTCCACCCGTACAATAAAGAAAAAACAACAACAAACTCAAAGACAAAAAATCATTTAAAACAATTCAAAGCTAATTTCTAGGGAACACATACAGTTGAATATGTTTAAAGTCATTTACTATTTATTTTTCATAAGTAAACACACTATTTAAAAAATGTATTTGATGTAAAATTCAATACCATTTGTTGTTTTTCTTGTTCCTGATGTTGTCACGGTAGGTATTTTTGTTGTCACTGCAAAGCATTTTGATTGAAGAACCATAAAGCAACAATTTATAGGACTAAGGTCTTAATAAAAGCTGCAAAAACCAATCACACATTGTCTGTATGCTCAAACTTCTGTATGTGCTCATATTCATTCGCTTGCCTTTTAGGTATTCCTTACATTTTATTAATTTCTACAAGAACAACATTAATTTGAGGTGTATGAGATTCTTCAGCATGTAAATGCTAAAGATTCACAAAGATTAACAGATTAATGTATAGCGAATCTTACGGAATAATTTTTTTAAAAGTTGACGATGGCATTTCTCTTATAAAAATACCTTCTTGTAAACTTAAATTAAAATCTTCTATATCAGTATTACCGATCTCGTGATATATTGTTTTCATGATAGGTGACTTGGGACAGGATCCGAGAAATACTTAATAATTGTTTACCTGTCTTCACTGTTGTCGTTGTCGTATCCGCCGTCGAAGATGTACCTGAAAATTTTGTTGAATATTGGTTAATGGGTTGAAATTTATAAGGTTAAAATTTCAAGTAGAAGACAAGCACCTAAGTTATTATTTTGTGATTGGGAGGCAAAAATATGCTGATATGTGCTCTCCCTAACAATGACCAGCTCTAGTCAAGGAAGGACTGACTGGCTGATCTACCCTGATTATCAGTATTTAAGAAAGAATTAAAATTCAAGAAATACATGTTGTACAAAACGTAACCAAACCTTTTGTTTCAATGGATGTTGACGGCGCTGCTGTCTCTGTTGCTTCTGCATTAAAAAAAATTAAAACACGTTTGAATGACGATGGGAAAGAAATTTACAAGAATAAGTTAACTTTGTATTTATAACTTCTTGTTAATTTTTTTCATTCAACCAAACATACCTGACAATGTTGAATATTCTTTTATCACTCTTCTTTCTTTCTCTTGTTCCTAATCTCTTTTACATACAAACATAAACATCCACACAACAGGTACAAATACATCCAACAGACACAGAAACACAGAAACAAACAAATCTACTTTTCTCTTTCAAAATACTTACAATTTAACTTTTCCAGTCGATAGTCAAGGGTATAGTACCAAATACAAATTAAATAAGCTGTGTAGTAATTTCGGGTGAAATCACTACAGGTGTTTACAGGTGACAAATAAACTTACTGTATTTCAAGGATGTACAACTACTTGGAAATGAAACAGATGAGTAGCACTCAACTCTACAGAGCAAACTTGCTCCCTCGTACACAGTCTTGTTCCCCAGAAAATTGAGTTGATAGATGTTTACACCATCCTCAGATTCTACACAACTGCAGTTCATTTCGCCAACTGGTTCCTCGTCGCACTTGCCGTTATAAGGAGCAGAGCAAAGGAGAAAAAACGAATTGTTTTGAAAAAAGAAATCCACTGAGGTCGGGTAAACTAAACAGGACGACTCGGAGAACTGAGTAGTATTCACTGAGCAATTCACTTTCTCTACCGCTTCTTCCAAGAAGTACTCTGGGCAAGTTAAGTTTATAGCTGGAGCTACCTCACCTGCAACAAACACATGCATGAGTGGGAGGGGAGTGGCTTGTCGTGTCTAGTGAAGCTCTGGCAACAACCGTCAGAGTCAGCTAAAGCCGACATTTACATCACCACGGACATCAATATTTAGTCCGATGATGAGAACCAAAAGTCTCATAAATTTTTTTTAATGATGGGGAAAGAGCTATAAAATCAACTTATTATTATTGTTTCTATTAACACTCTTTCTGACAATATTAAAATTAACGCGTATGTTGCCATGTGAAATTGTGCACGTGTCGATGCGCGGATGTGTGTATGCAAAAGTGAATGGAAAGTTCATATCTATCTCTTTCTTTTCCGTTTTATCAGTAACTCTGTTATATGATTCTTTTCCTTGTGTTAGGTTCTGCATGAATTCAATCAGTCAATGAAAAACATAAGCAAAATGTTCATGATCTCATATTCCTACGTCAACAAGTCAACAAGGGAACCAGGAAGCAATTTGCTAGTTTTCAAACAAATACGGAGTAGCACAAAATGTCTAATTAAATGTGTGAATTTTTGTTACCTGAAGCGAATGAAATCAAAGTTACCAGTTGAAGAAGTGAAATCAAAGTCAGTATTCTCGCTGCTTGACTGAGTATATCCATGGTTGTGGAGTCCAAGGTCTTGTGTGTCACTGAGTGTAGCTTCCAGCAAAGAAGAGAGAAGAGACTTGTGTGGCCGACAGGTGGCGACTAACTACAGACCTCTCTCTGGTCTACACAACTCACTGTACACAGTACCCGCCTGACAAAAGGTGCAACACCAACCTTACCCCCGCCCTCTATCCTCGCCACAAAGCTCTTAAGACGAAAAACATGGGGCGAGGGATAGATAAATAAAAAAAAAAGATCATAGCAGGAAGCGAAGCTATTCATTCATACCTATACCCGGTCACAATACCGAAGATCCCCGTCAACACCAAGGACAAGTTCAAAAGGTCAGGGACTAGGGGTGCCCTGTTCCTGACACAAAAACACCTTTTCTTCTTCAACTTCAACCACTGCGATACTTCCTGCTTCAGACCGTGTGAAAATAAACATTTCGGATGCTAGAGGCCAATTTTTGTGCGATTGGGATAAATCAGAAAAGACTACTTCTACAACCGAAACAACAGCTGGAATAACCACAAATGATTTCCTAGTTTAGAACCAAAATGATTGCCAAAAAAAAAACCACACACACACACACTTGTTAAAAAGAGATGATCGAGTGTGTGAAGAACAAGCCTACCAAACGATAAACATAAGTTAAAAGATATATTGACTTGTCACTTATTGCGTTTCAGGTAAATTGCGTCTGTTCGACTACAAGGCTAACAGTGCGAAACATGAAACCTGTGTTTTTCTCTTGTAAAAGCATATTTGTGAGCATGAAAAAATATTTTTTTAGTGTCCATGCACAAGTATGTGTGGGTGTCCGTGGGATGTTGTTTATTTGGGACACTCCGTGCGTTTGAGCCTGTGTTTGGGTGGGTGAGGATGGGTGTGGGTAGGTGTTGCTGGGTGTTTTTGCGTGCTCTAGATTTCATAAACATCTGCAAAGAAAAGATGTCGTTCGAAATACTATTTCTTCTTCGGACGCGAAATGTCAATACTCACATTCTCAGCCATCGGCAAACAAGTTCACATAAAACGATTTCTCTGCGGTCTGACATTACCTCACGCTTCTCATTAGGCAGCAATACAGGTGGATGGTAAGAACGAAGAACTTTCGAAAGAATAGCATTGAGTTTATGTTTGGATCCGACCCGAGTACATTCTAGTGTGTTGTAATCGTTCGGAATGCAAATTTCGTCTCATTTGGTTGATTACGGACTTGAAGACTTGTCACGCTGTCCTAGTTCGCTGTACCACTCTACTTTTGTATCTTCCTCCCTCGTCTTCAATACAGTTTCAGTGCTACAGTGAGCTAGGACTGTCTGTGTGGAATGTTCCCAAATAAGTTGGATATCTTATTGACATGTTGTGCTTTTATGCAAAAAAAAAATGGGTTTATTAATACAACATCTTCCCCATGAATCAGAAGCCTTAGCAAACACATTATCTATGGATGACCTACAACTGGAGCGGGTATTCTGTTGAAAAGAAATTGAAGTTTTTGTGAAGTGTTAGATATGTCGGATGCTGATAACAGCGTAGCCTGCATCAGCGGATTATCTAGTTTGTATGTGAAGACCAGGCAATATTCATCGATGTATGTATATAGAGAGAGTACCCGGACATTCCTGTGTATGATAACCCTGCAAGTTCAATGTCTACTGTCAAACGCAACATCACCATTCTATCAGTAAAAGAAATCACTAATGGCCTACTTCGTTGTATCTCCAGCAGTGATGTTGAACCACCTGCAGCCTAGTTATCATTTATTTGCCCTTTGCAAGGCGGCTGAACGACACCGAGTGGCGCTGTGAGAATGTTTCAATCAATGCAAAGTTTAATTAATCAGTAAACTTCTCTGAGGTACGTCACACCTTTACGATGACGAGACTAAAGGATGTTGACGATGCGTTAGTGCGTGTGTTCGTTTTAACGGCAGTCATGCTCGTCTATTTGAGTATTACAGGTAAGACTATTTTATTATGATTACAACGGTAAATTAATTAGATTTAAAATAACTAATTTTTGCAGCTTAAAGTATGTGCTTGCTTCATGAATGGTGTGTGTGTGTGTGTGTCTTTGTGTGTAAATGCGTGCTTGCGAGTGTGTGTATTGCTCTCCATTACTCTCATATCTACTTTGATGTCTCATATATTCTTACGATGCAGTATATATGTTTTAGTATTATTTATATTACCAATGAACAAAATTATATGCTTAGTATAGTCAAATAAAGTTTAAAGTATGTATTATATATCATACATATGCTTCGATATTATATGCGGTCTTCATCAGGGTAACACCCTCGCACTTGATTGAGACATTATGTCTTTAATGACTGGCAGCGATTAATTAGTGTAATTTGTGTAAGTCCTTAATGACTGGCAGTGACTAATCACTTTAATCATTCTCCAGACTCACAGAACACTGCTGATGTCACCATGTCCTGTCCTCCACTCTTCGAGCACAACAGAACCTACATCATCCAGTGCGTGGTCAACAGCACAGCCATCACCCAGGCCGGCTGCCAGCCTCCTCCACCTTACCTCAAGATGGGCTTCACCAGCGCCACCCAGTCAGACGGGTATGTTTGTTTTGCTGACTACCCGTGCGACCTGTCTGGAAGTCCAGAACTGTGCGTCCGGTGCACCAGCTCCGCCAACAACATCTTCACCTACTCGCTCCCCATACAGGTCAGCTATGACGTGTACAACGGGGGAGTGTTGGACTGCCTGCTGGACTGCTCTCAGTCGACTAGAAACATCACGTATGCCATCAACAGTACCTGCCTCTCACTTTACTTTAGTAAGTCCTTTCATTCATTTTACCGCTTGTCCTAATTATCTCACAGTAATAATCAGCATCACAAAGACGCTGATTGTTGATATTTCACATTATCTTATCGTTGTCATCATCATCGTGTGTTGACCTACTCTCAATCTGAACAGATCGTGTTTATCGTACATTACTACCAGTCATGTCCCTACGAACATCGAAGCTGGATCTCTGATTATCAGTAAGGGCTCTGAGAACATCAAAGCTATCAACTGAGTGAAGATTTAAGTATATTTATTATTTATTTTAAAACAAAGCGCTTTTAACACTAGAAAATTTAGTGTTGCAACCAGAAATGCTTAATTTATAATCAAAGGATACGAGAATGCATTACACAAGGATAGGGAGAAAAAAGTGGATCAACAACAACAATATATTAGCACCAACGTCAACTTGTATTTATCATAAAGTCCTGTCGTCTTGTGATGTCGTAGATGTCTTTGTTGGCAATGCGTAGAATACCCGGATGTTAAAAATCTCTGTAAAATATTCAACCTACTTTTATACCTTTCAACAAACTCACCTTTATTTTTTTAGCGCCTCGCCAGATCGATGGATTTTTTACCTGCCCGACAGCTTGGGTCGACGAGGACCCCGTGACGTTGACCTGCGAAGTCAAGGCATCCAGCGTGAACCCTGGAGCCTGCCCTGGCGGGTCAGGACCGCTGGCGTTCGGCTTTACCCCGAGGGGTGGGACACAACGTTCTGACTGCGTCATCACCTCTTACCTTGACTCAGGCTGTGATGGCGTCTTCAACGCCAACGGCTGTAGATGTAGAGAGAAAACGGCGAATGACACGTATATTCTGGAGTACACATTCATTGCTGACGTCAACAGGTATAATGGAGGATCGTGGGCCTGTGTACCTACGTGTCTTTACGCCAACGACTCTCAGGCAGCTAAGACGATCGATGTCACAGGAAACTGTACAAATGTTGGGATTGGTATGTATTTTTCGTTATGTCTATCATCATATAAACTGTATTTTAGGTAGTAATAGCTAGCATCTCATTGCCATTGACTACTAAAATAAAAGACTCTAAGAAACGCGAAAACATTTTTAATATCAGTGTAGTGCACTTGTGAATATTTCTGTCATTTTACTTTCTGAACGGTTCAGATTCAATAAAGTAAGACGTTTGCTTATTATATTTTACTAGATAGATAGAGACGTAGATAAATATCAGTTTGAAAACTATTTAGCAGCATCCAGTGATGCGCTCCAATCGACATCACCTCACTGGATGAATACGACCGAGTTGTGACCTTTGACACACGTCTGACCTTTCCAGTGGTTCCGCAGTACGATGGTGCTCTCACGTGCCCAGGAACATGGAAAGACCAGGAGACTATGACCCTAACCTGTGAGGTAATAGAATCCAGTGTCCTGTCTGACTGGTGTTCGGATGCGCTGGGGGTAATAGCCTTTGACTTCACCTCCACCGAAGGGGCGGTAACTCGAAGCTGTGTTGTCTCCTCCTACCGGTATTCTGCCTGCAATGGCATCTTCAACGCCGAGGGCTGTCGATGTAGAGAGAGAACTGCCAACGACACCTACATTCTGGAGTACCGGGTAGCCGCTGACGTCACCAGGCATCTCGGGGTATCGTGGGCCTGTGTGCCGGTGTGTCTGGATTCCTTTACCCGACCAGCCGAAAGAAACATTCGTATTCCTCCCAATTGCAAGAATATCCCGTTTGGTGAGATCGTTATGTCTAATAACCAGCTTTGCCTATAAACACAATCTTTGAACATTATTTTCTTACTTGTATTTGTCATTTGTCTTAATTGTCTTCATATTTGCAAGAAATCATAAGAAGCTATATGTAAAATGTGTCGCTAGTAAGGACAAGGCATTCCGTTCGGAAATGGTTCGTCTAACTGTTTGTTGTTATCTTCAATTCTAAATCGATTGACATTGTGTTAAAATATATTTATTTCTTGTGAAAAGCTTACAGAATGCGCAATAAAAGTTTATAATAATGAATTTTTCAGCAAAAACTACAGTTGAACAGAGAACAGAAAAGGGTAAACAACTTTTTCTTCTTCATCAACTTTAAAAGATAGAATAATTTAAGTATTTGTCAAGATTTGAACAGGTGATGAATGAGAAATTGTCGCGGAGGGGGGGGGGGAAGGGGGGTCAGTAAATTACAGGTTAATACAAACTTAGTGTGTTCTTATATCTCTAGCAGTTAGATGTTTAAATGAAAAAAAAAGCAAAGTAAAGTAATGAGAACTTCTTATGAGCTATTCGACAGTTGATGCTAAAAATGTTTCTCATAATTTTACAATGTTCCTCAAGTTTTCAAACAGTTCTTATTAAAAGAATTTATTGCTATTGCTTGCGCCCGTCTGATAGCCAAGTTCTTGTTTTACAGCTACATCAGTGACTACAACAACGACAACAAGAGTTGCAAATGGTATGATTGTTTTCGGTGGGCAATGTTTGCTTAGCCTTCTTTAACACATAATAATTTTTTTAATTATCTCTCTCTTTCTTTATTTCTTAACACACATATTCATACACTATTCTCTCTCTCTCATTCTCATAGTACTTAATTACTTTATTTATTTAGTTTATTTTTTTTCCCCGTAAAGGGCAAAGGCTAAATGGAAATAAGCATTTTCTTGGTTATTTTACCTCTGGTTAATAAAATATTGCTATTGTCATTGTTATTGTCTCTATCTCTCTCCCTTTCTCTCTCTCCCTCCTTCTCTCTCTCTCTCACTCACCAAATTTGACTGTTTATTAATGTATGTTTATGTACATGTTACTCTGTGTGTGTGTGTGTGACCACTAACAATGTCATTATGTTGTCTAAACGTATTTATCACAGCTTTCTCATTAAGCACATGTATATTTCACATTATGAATTTTGCAGCAACAGCAGTAGTTATAACGGAAACAACAACAACAAAGACTACAGCCAAGATAACTGGTATTTATATTTATAACTTGCTTTTTTTTAAAAAAAAATACTAATTTTCCAAGATCCAGGTACATTTTATAGACTGCATTTCTTTTTTATCTAATATGCTTCTTTAAATGCCTATTCCAGGTTCTAAGAAACACTGTAATTACCTGCAGTCAAGATTTTTCATATGCTGTACCGTTTTTTAACAGTAATTCATTTTTCTTTTGTAAATTTTAGTTTGTAACATACTATACATTCTATTATTTTTTTTATTTTTAAAAAATCTAACATACATTCTTGAGATTGTCAAATGTAAGTTTGCCTGCTGGCCCAGTTCTGTAGTTCAACCGCACCTTGCTAGACATAAATGTATTTGTAATATATTCACTGTTTTATGTGCAGTACACACGCCACCAACAGTGACCTAGTCAGCTGTCAAATGTAGAAGACTTTCAAGACTTTTATACAGGCATTGCAGAAAACAGCTCCACACCTTTCAGATAATTGCAAAGCGGGTTTGCAGAGTGTCGACAACTTTTATATTTAAAATGTTTTCGTATGTACAAACTTTAATTAAAACAATGGCCATAAAGTGACCAACAAATGTTCTCTTTCTTAAAAAAAAACAAACTATTTTTAACAATCTTTTCCTGTCACTTTACTACTGATTCTTTGCTGTTTCCTGCACCTATACGAACATTTTCCGTCGCAACTCGCAAGTCATTTAGACTGCCACGAACACATGAGATTGAGAAAGAAGAGAATATGCAGAATCTTAATTTGCAATCTCAAAATATTTGCTTTTAAATCTCTTTTCGCTTTCTCTTTTAAATATATATGTACTAACACGGTTATAGATACACTTTCACACACATACACAAACAACTTGCCCTTTCCCCTCCCTTCACACACACACAATTGTTTCCCTTTGACCGCGCGAATACTCAAAACAAAGGGAGATAGCTCCGTCTCTCTTGCCCATAAAGAAATTGTCTCCCCTTACTTGTTACCTACACATTTGTCTTAAATAATGGTCGTCTTATAGCTTTTTCAGCATAACTTTTTTTACGAGTAATTATCAATTTAATTGCTGTCATTTTTGGGTTTATAACAATTTCTGGAGTAAAGAAACAATTATAACTTTAGAAGTAACTACACAATAGCCTCGATGTCTGTTCGTCTGTCTCCGTCATGTGCTTCCCAGCTGTTCGCCTTGCTCCTGTTGATGATAGCATTTATTGCGTGTAAGTGACAAGCATTACTTAAAAGTTGAATATGGTACATAACAATAATAATACTACCTGTCAATGGAAGGTGTTACACGCCAATAGCGGGAGAAATGCCAGTGAGTGGTGTAACATGCAAATAAAAACGTGGCAACAACAATCTAATATTAAAACATGACTTCGTGTTACTTACATTATGGCATGCTAATGAAGAGGATTACATATTAATAAAATGCCTTACAAATGCTCACATATATTACTGTCGTATCGTACATTACTTACTATGTCAATCAATTCTTAGTGTCAAAAGTACTTAAATTTGCCCGTAAGTTCCTGTGTCTGTATATAGTTTTGTTCTCATTATTATGGTTGTTATTAATAACATGCACTGCCTCATTTTTTTTATTTTGCTATCTTCTCTCAATATGTGTCTTAGTGTGGTGGGCTTACGAGCCGACGAGGATTTCATATGTATGAGAAAAGATTTAAATGATGAAGGTTCTTTAATTTACAGCTCTGTCAGGGTTACGGAGATATTCAACATTTAGCCTTTCGCGTTACATACAATGTAATAGCTATAGATAGAAATGCTATGCATAAAATATAGAATACACACACATATATATATATTCCTTATACAATCTCATTCGCGCGCGCGCCACACACACACGCACACACCGATCAGTTAGTAGTAGCATATACATTGAAAGATAATTGTTTCTGCCTCACTCACTGTTATCATTTTTTCTAGACCTGTACATTATATCATATGTTGCTGTGTATATATAAGTAGATAAATCAAGGTTTATAAATACGTGTAGTCAGGATCAAAGCCAGGATAAGCTTTTGAAGGAAGATTTCTCCCTGCCTGTCCGTCTTTCTCTCTTGTTATCTTTCTTTCTCTCTTTCGTTCTTAACTAAATCACAGGTGCATACACAGATACTCACTCATATTTGTATATACATATTCGCACATATACTCATATACACTCCTTGTCCTCCCCTCCCACCACCACTACCTTCCCCCCTCACACACACACACAGAGTAACCTTCTCTATTTCTCTATTTCTCTGTCAGTCAGTCCCTCTATCCTCGCTGCCACCATCTCTTTGCGCGATGTTTGAGCGATAAAGGTCCCATGACAGCCTCGGACTAAGGACGGCAAACCAGTCGTCATCGATAAACATGGTTGTCAAGATCAGCAGACATGACCGATAGCTTCCTCCACAAGGTAAAGATTTCCTGACACGGGAGATAAGTGAATGAATTAGTCGCCACACATGTATGGGCACGAGCTCCATCATAAGGTGGAGTTAATTGACAGGGAGTGAGAAAGATTGTAAACCTTTGACCCGAAATAGCTTTACGAGGATTTCCGCTTCTGGTGTCAAACTTTAGGAGGTCAGTACAGCAATCAAGGGTCATGTCAAATCCTCTCCCACCTGCATCAATATTTCATTGCTTGAGGACACTTTACAAAAAGAGCCATCAAGAGGATCAACCAGAAACTATTCACTAAATTACAGAGTATCTTTTGTTGTTGTTGTTGTTGTTGTTGTTGTTGTTGTTGTTGTTGTTGTTGCAGCAGCAGCAGCAATATCATTATATTACTTTTGCTATCTCTTCTTCCGTAGGGCAATGGCTGTAGAATAAATTCATCAGATCTCCATCCTTATCCGTTTGCGTACAACATTTCATCATTTCACCCTCCTATCAGGTCGACATCAACAGATGTCCCAGCAAATGACATATTAGACACATAAGGGGCGAAAAGACCACAAACAAATGTTGCTTCAGTGCTACCTACACAGGGCCCTAGTCTCGGCAAGTCTCGCCTGTGCCGTGTGTTTAGACTCGGCTGTCAGGTCCTATCACAGGTCAAGCGTGGCACTGGAAGATGAAGTTGCCTCGTTAGTCATTGCCCGAGTGGCAGCAACCGTCCAGCGAGTTGTAAAGGACGTGCATGATTTTGATTGGCAGCTCATTATCCACGTGGTGATGATTGTGAGAAGGGGGGAAAGGTCATACGATGATGATGACAACGTAGAAACGTCGCATGGAGAAAAATATTATGATGGTTAGATCTTGCCCTGTATTTTTTCCCAGCAACCTTCTCCCGTTCTTGACCGAGAGTAGAAGATAGAGATCATTTCATTCTCCGATTCAAAGATATAATGTGATAAAAGGATAAACTTGGTATTCTGTGTATTTACAATCAGTCCTGCTTTAGAATTTCTTCATGAAGAATACATACTCTATCTTCCATATATGTTTCCCTTTAAAAAAAAAAAACAGTAATTTCTTTTTATTGAGTTTATGTATGTATCCCAGTCTCTCTGTGCGCGCGTCTGTGTATGTGAGTGTATGTTTGTTGCCACGATTAAAAACACCCAATCTCGTTCGTCAACCCCCATTCAATGAATTATTTCTCGCAGTTTGGAAAACAGTCGTGAAATAATTTTATAATAACCTTGCCCTCCCTGTCCGACAAGAGTACTCACGTGACCTCGAGGCGCGATGATTGACTGTGGTACTAGAACAACAGAACAATGGTAACACATCGGCATGCGAGTTAATTTGGCTGGTTCATTTCGTGACAAAAGAATGCACAACGGATCGGTGTAGCCGGGTGCGCGGTGACACTGATACTTTGCTTGTCGTGCAAGTTAGCAAAATAAAAAAATAAATAAAATGAAATGCTAACCAGCTATACGAAATAGCTTCTGTCCCGGACCAGTCCGTGTCAGCCCCAAACTTGACATGTTAATGGCTGTTCTAAACATGAAGGGAAGGACTGTACTACCACTAGGAGGTACAAAAGGTTACAAAAATGTTCTGAGTGACCAGTGTATTTATTAGGCGCGGGAATGAGAAAAATTCCTGCCAGGTATTCAGAGGTCGATCATCACGTGTACCGCCGCGGCCTCCGAATCATTCTCGCCGTAACCTCATCTGATCGAGATAAAAGCCTGATTGTACTAACACCTTTAGATGGATGAAAGAGAATGGCGATGACGGGTGATGTATGTAATGAAAATTCGTGTTCGCTTCAGAACGGACTTGTTCGTTCGCGCCTTGTAAAACAAATTAGTTGTAGTTAAGAAGAGAACATGAGTATTGGATGTATGCTAAAGCGAGATGTCTAATGGGGGTCGAGTGTAGTTTAAGCACCACATAACTGTGCAATACATCGTAACGCCCGAGCTACAAACTTTTCCCCCAGAGGCAAGATTGCATAGGACCCACGTGCAGTAGTGTACCTGTGTGCCTTGGAAAGGGGGTCGAGGTGTTTTCCCCTTCCCGGCTGTGGTTGGACAGCGATCTGCTTAACAACTGCCCCGGCCCTTAATAGGTCCTGTTTTGAACCACTGTTTTCATCAGACCATATCAAAATGAATGAATTAATAAATGAAAGAAAGAAGCTTAAGTCCTAGAGGAACAGCAGAAACGACAAGTTAACAAATAAATTTAAAAGAAAACAAAATTTAAAAACAATGACTTCAGCCGGCGTCCACCTTCCACAATAAATAAAAAAGCAAAGAACGGAAGAAAATGGAATAATAATTTTTTTAAATTCTTGACAGACAAACATAATGAAATGGCTTCAGATGAGAGATGTTCAACTTGTACATTTTTAAAATAACACTTGTCCAAAGCAAATGTGAGAAACGATCAAAACAACCTCTGAAAACAACAAAACAATTGTCGACATATCGAGTTTCATTGCGATGACACGATAGCTTTGTAGCAAACGCCAATCACCCTCACGAGACGTGGAGATGTTATCGTGAAGTTCATTAGGTCACCTCGGGCAAGAACTGGTAGCAACCCCTCCTACTGACAGATGCACCAGCAATACATGTCATGGAGGTGTCTGTCTCTCTCTTTCTTTTTTTTTTTTCTCGTCTTTTTTCGGGAACACTGCCACAGGACATTTCTGTCGGACACCTGCATGCCTCAGAGGGGATGGTATTTTAACTGCTCAAGGAAGAGGTTTCACTCACGAGCTAATATTAAAAACAACAGTTTACGCAGGTCCCATGATCCCCACTGAGCATGTCTAATGGCTGATCTGCCCAATGTGTATTGAATTCTTTCTGTGTGTGATTTTCTTGCAACTTTATTTTTCTATAAAATTATTTTCAGAAACATGATGCATGTTTAACGTTTTTCATTCTATTAATATTTGGTACATATGCTATTGCTCCTTCGCGCGTGACAAACGCATGGACGCTGCATAACTTGACCTGAGTTGGGAGGACCCGACAGTGTGGACAGCCATCCACCAATAGGGATCCGTTGTTTAGATGTTTGGCTTCGCCGAGGGCTTTCTTAGATCAACAGATTCACGGGACTGACTTTACAGAGAAAAAAACACACGGAAAAGGACGGTGAGTTTCTGGGCTATTGAGTTTTGATCACTGATGCAGTTAACTGACAGACCCTATGAATCAAAATGAACAGCAGATAGCAGTTTCCCTTGCCTTAAGGCAGCGAAGTCCTGCTTCTGATGTTACAGCTACTGTTGCTGCTGACTTTGATGTAAAATTGTTCTTCCTTCGGCAAAAACCGAAAACTCTGAAAGTTTAGGAATAGGAACCACGATGTTGTGAACCCTCGAAGGCAAAATATTTGCACCGAACCATCATCTACACATGAGTAAAAAAAATTATTTGACAAGTCCAGAAATATATATCAATAACAATTTTAATCTCAAATTTTTTGATCGATTTTATTTGTTACCTAGAGAAACTGTCAAATTCCTAAAAGTGGTTTTATTCCAATAGTAAGAATATATTTGTTCACATATTTATTTACGTTTTTCTCGCAATTTTTTTTTCTGTTGTTTTTTTAATTGTGTGATCATTGCATTCTTAACAAATCCTAGACATTCCCAGACGTTCTTGTGGCCCGCAGAAGCTGGCAGTGACCTGCGACTGCACATCTGTATTTGAACCCGTCACGCCTAGATGGGGGGACCAGGCTGGCGCGACTTCATTCAACAAGAAGAAGAGAAGTGGTGTAACGGTGACTGCAAACAAACAAACGTGTAAAACGAGTCTGCTATTTGAAAAGCTCGTGAAGTCAGATAAGACCTTCTACGAACATCAGCAGGCTCACAACCTCGTGATTACTATCTGTGACAGAAATTTTAGCTCGTTCCAGGCGCGGTCCACAACAAAGAGCCGCATTCTAAACATTTGTTGTTAAACACAACAACGCAGGATTTTTTTTTTTTTTTTTTTGTGGGAGGTAGGGGGCAGAGGAGATGGGTGAGGGGAGGTGTAAGAGGACACGTGACCTCAATAAGCTTCTCCACGTGTGTGTTTTTTTATTTGATGTCTTCATGAGGCTGTCACTTGGCCACGAAGCTGGTACAAGTTTGTGTGATTCACGTTTTCCGAGCTCAAGTGTAAAGACATACCTATGTTTTAATTTAGGATGTAATGTCTTACAGATGCTGAGAAACAGATGGGTGGGTGCGTGCGTGCGTGCGTGTGGGTGCATGTCCGTGTCTGTGTGTGGTATGTGTGCGGTGGAAATGTTTAGTTTTATTTTAGCTGAAGGACCTTTCTCAAGCGAGATGCACCTTGCAACCTGCAGTACCGCGCCCCTTGCTGCCAGTCGGCATTTGTATCCCTGAAGAAAAACGGAGGAGGCACGTGAAAGTTTTAGTTTTCTTCCCTGATTAGCTCCCTTGTACATCACCCTTGCACTCTAGATGGCGTGCATCCTGATGGTTCGTAAACTCCCCGGATGCACCGATGCCAGCTGTTGTCCATGGAGAGGAAGGGGTCTGGAAGGAACCCTTAATAAAATGGCTGAGGATATAAATAGACGTGGAAAGGGAGGCAAAAGAGAGGTTCTCCATTTTAGAAATGAGAGGTTATGAGCTCGGGAACCCAGACATCACACTCGCGCGCACACAACCCACCACATGGATGACATTAATACTTGGTCTGTATAGAATTTATACAGCTCCATATTATGAAAGGCTTAAGCCCCTTGGGTTATCGTCTGTAATATTCGGCCTTTCAGCGAGAAAAGTATTTAATCGTCCAACATCGCATCTACATCCGTTGAAGACACATTAAATATTATAAACGACTTACGTCAACGCTCGCTATCACGAGTAGTCTCCCCTCTCTACTGTTTCCTCCAATTTTTTTCTAAGAACATGATATAATTATGGTCTAGATGAAAGATCGAAAGCTTTAAGGAAGTCTATGAATACAACCTATAATTTTTTTATGGCGTGCAAGGTAGGAATAAACCATAGCTAACCGGAAAAATGTGTTTAACGGGTGAGTGGTGTTTCCTAAGTCCTGCTATCGTCTGATGTGATATATAATTGTCTTCAAACCAATCATATGGGTGTGGAGAATATGTTGATCTACTAAACAGGGGGCAATACCTTTGGCAGAATATTTAAAGGCCTCAAGGTATAAAGAAGCTTTATTATTTTTAAGATGCATTAAAGATGTCATAAACTCGTTGTACATGTCTTTATCAAGTTCATCACCGTCGATGCCACAGATAAACAAATCTTCTTCCTCACAATCAGTATCTGATAAATCTGTGCCGAATACTGTGGGAAAATGTTCAAGTCACGCGACATTCGTAATCTCTGTTCTGTTAGCTCTTTTCTTTGTCTCTTGTTTAATTTCGTTTAAAGTATTTGTGAATCTCTCCGGCTATCAACGTCGTCACGAAATTATACTTTGCGTGCTTTTTCCTGGTGGAAGGTATAAGGCAACACAGGAAACGATGAGAGAAGTGATCCCCTTGATGGGTGTCTGAACCCTGCTGTTCAGTATGCCGGTCACGAGGTCACAGGTTGGCGGTTACTGTCTGAAAAACTTCCCGTACCCACAGAGCAGACCGGATTCATCGAAGCTGAGAGAACATATAAACACATTCTCAACTTCTTTGCGATTAGAGATCAAATGATGGAAGTAGAGGAGTGGGTACCACACATCACATGCGGCACCACACGGCGAACCACTAGGTTCGGGGCTCATCGCCTAATTATAATACCTGTAACAAACTTTAAATGTTCCAGAATTAAACCGATGAATATAAGCCCATATTCAGAAGCATTTCCCTTCAAAATTCAACAGTTATTTAGAACAAAGAAATTACAACGGAGGAAGAAATGAAAAAAAGACGGGGGAGGGGTCCAGAATCAAACCGTTAATTATAAATCCTGTTTCAAAAGCATTTCCTTCACAGTTTTTAATTACTTAGAATTAATGAGATATAATTATAAAGTTTACCAGTTACAGCATGGATTGTGTCTGGTTGTATTGCAGTTTGTTTAGAATGGTGAACATTATCAAGTCGGTTGGGAATAAGAGAAAGGGGGAGGGGAGTTAGAGGCAGGTCCCACGGGATCACAGTGTTCATGCCACAGATCATAGGAGTCTGTGGTTAGTGCCCTCAAGACGATGTCGGTAAATACCTTGCCTTAGTCTTCAAAAGAAGGCAGGATACTTGCAAGCAAACGATTTGGTCACGCAACATGCGAAGAATTCTATTCATGTTGCTATGGCGCCGCCTTGAAGTCTTCCTTCTTCCTTTTTTTTTTTTTTTTTTAAAAAAGTCACGCAGGTCACAAAACGCGGATACGGTTTTTCGTGCTGAGGTTTATTCCCACTAGCCATGCGCGAGTATTCTGCTGTAATATCAAAGATGAGATAAATGTGGATGCTGCTTTTTGCTGTAATATTCCCCACGCATCTCTTGTTCACTACACGCGCGTACACACGCACACACACTCACACACGCATCATATATACCACATACACAATAGACATTGCAATGCATTCAGAAGTAGCCTGGCAACCCGTCTTCTTGTATCTATGGTAACAGGCAAAGACGGCAAAGTGACAAAAGTCACTCATGCACCCTCTGTTGTTTTCAATTACCGCCAAGTTTGGAGGGAAAATAAACACCCAACGGCACGCCTTCCCCCTTCCCACTCTATGAGAGAGAGAGACTGCGTGTGTGTGAGAGAGAGTGTGTGCATGTGGGAGAGTGTGTGTGTGAGTCTGTGTGCATGTGTGTGTGAGAGAGACAGACTGTATGTAAGATAGAGAAATTGTGTGAGTGTGTGTGAGAGAGAAGCTGTGTGAGAGAGACTGTGTACGAGAGAGTGAGAGAAACTATGGATGTGAGAGAGCGAGAGACTGCGTGCGTGTGTGAGAGAGACTGGGTGTGCGTGTGTGCAGCCGCCATCCTCAGACCCCCTCCTCAGTAGCTGCCATGCTTACCTCCCTGCTCCCACTGTATTATCTCCCCCCAGCATCACAAACCTCCGGCGTGCGGGCATCGCTGATAACACCCGCTGGTCGCGCCGCGTCTGTCACCGGCAAAGGGGGGGAGGGTAAGAGAACTAACCCCCCTTCTCCCATTCCGGCTAGCCTCTTACCCAGACACCCTCATAGGTGTCGCCAGCGCACGTGCAAGCGGGTGGGTAGGGTATGTGTGTATGGGAGGAGGGCTGGAAAGGGGAGAGAATGCGCGTCACAAAGCTCGAAAGAGCAACCAAAGCCTTTACACAATCTAAAGTCTTGTCGGCAACGGCAGAGTCTAGATGGTTGCAGTATGGCAGACCCTAGAGTCGAAGGGATTTTTCTTAACAAAAACACCAAAAAAAATGAAAAGGATGTTTACCATTTAGAGCTGCACCGACCCCTACTCCCACAACACCCCTTTCTCTTACCACTTCTTGGGAACAGGGGCCGAGCGCTGAAGGCGCTGCTGGGACGACCAGACGCTCTCACAGATGGCGCTGGCGCCAGGCAAATGTCCCGCTTTTGTGTTCCCTCTTCGTCCTTCAGACTTTACGAGTGGTGTACAGCCACGGCTGGTGTTACGCAAAATGTAAGTGTTGTGAAAAGACCGCTACACGGCCGTTAGACATCCTGTCTTCTCCCTTCCGTCACTCCTCCACCCTCCTCAACCGCTCTCACTCTCATCCCGCGTCACTGGCAAACCTCACAGATCCTTACACCAAGACTAAGTACCCTGGTACTCTTTTCGTTATGTAATAATTCCACGTATGTAGACTACCTACAGACAGTATATAAACACTGGCGATGATGTCCATTCTTGAACAGCAAATTCCTACTAATATTCCTCTTTTTTATGCTTTTTGGGGAATATTGTATTACCACTAAAATTCCTATTTTAATTTTGACCTTTGTACACTTTGTTACCATTAATATTCCTCTTTTCATGCCTTCTGTTATTGTAGTTGTAGCTGACTATATTTTAAGTCGCAAGATGTGTGTAGAGCAGTTCCACTATTTTCGTCTTGCTTATCAAACTTGTGAATAAACAAATGTCGTTCTTTAAATGCTTGCTGAAGAAATGTCATATTCCATAGTTCTAATAGATAAAAGCAGTAAATACTGGAGGAGTCCTCTTGTGGTGACTGCTGCAGCTGACCAGGGAGGAGGTAGAGATGGAGAGGGTGGTGTGGTGTGGGGGAGTAAGTGGGATTCAAACGTACCGCCATGTGCGACACAGAATCTCATTCTATTTCAGAACAAAAGCTGGCATTAATCCTGACAAAGAAATTAATGGCTGTGATTAGTCATACATTCATGTTAAGTTTACTTGCAAATGGCGGAAGTAATTTATGATTTAAATGTAACGAAACACGTTACCTCTAAAACATTCTTTGCTAGCTTGTCTCTTGTATCTTTGGCAATTCGAAGTTTTTCTTCTCTCGATCACTCCTTATTTGTGATATGCATATGGTTAAGCACTTATTGTTAGAAAAGAGCAAGTAAATCTGGGGATCAGATGAGACAAAACATATGTCTTCTTCGAGTTTTTTCCAACAATACAAATGGATGTACAACAAACACATACATTGTTGCCCGGGTTAGGACAATGGATCCATTTTCATGTTATGGTCTGTATCACATCTTGAATGTTTGCCCACACACACACACGTGTAGAATACGTGACAGTAGCAGTAGTAGTAGTAGTAGTAGTAGTAGTAGTAGTAGTAGTAGTAGTAGTAGTAACCTGTATACCTTGTTTTCCAAACAAACACTGTGACATTCGCGAAACACACATGGTGGGGGACGGAACAGAAGCGTGGAGGTGAGGTAAGTGTACCTGCTCAATCGGGGAGGCTCAAACTCACCCACTACCCATGATGGGAATTCGAGAAAAGCTAACATACAGTAAAAAAGAAAGAAGAGACTTAAAACTTCTTCATAACGATTTTTTCTTTTCAAAGCCACTACAACACTCACAATGCACATTTTTATACAACCAGTGTATAGCATTGTCTTGAAATGGGTTCAGATCTCGTCTCGGACACACTGTTTTTTTCTCTGAATGTGACATCTGTTTACACATGAGGCTGCTTTGCCGTGATGTAGTTGTTCTGTTCGCGTAAAAATTAATTTCCTGCCATTGTCCTGATGTACACATTTGTTCATACTTCTCAGGGTCGCTGACAGCAAACTGTGTCAAGCAATACAGAATTATACAAGATATAGAAAGGTGAGAATATTTAGAGGAAGAACTTTATATGAAACGAACTAGAGGCATGCAAATATTTAAACATAATTATTTATTTAAATTTTTATTCTCCTTAGTTGCTGTGACAATTATTATTCTCATCAGGTTTGTTAATGTTTTTACTGCGACCTAATAAATATGTAAGCTCCCTCCGTGGGGCGCTAAATAAAATAAATTCCTCTCCTAGCGCCCCATAAGGGCACACAGGTTATCAGGTGCAATATTAGCAGCGACACCTACGGGTAAAAGGGCCGTTAATCGCACGACAAAGATAACGACTACGACTACGAGCGGCGACCGAGTTTCTAACAGATGGTCCAGGCTCTCTCTCTCCCTCCCTCCGTTCTTTGCCGTTGGTTTGTTCCTCTCTCTCTCTCTTACCAATCTCACACTACTTGGTGTAAAAGCTGTAGGAAGCTGCTCACTGGCGAAGGATAACCGACATTTATTCTTCAGATCTGCCGGCTTTCAGTTCTTAGTGAGCCTGCTGCTGATTGGTTTATAAGGTTTATAAATGTTTATAATTAGCTTGTTTTGCTTTGGGTTTTTTTCTCCATTCATCCTTTCAGTTGTTTGATTATTTTTGCTTGTGCACATGTCTCTCACTTTTATTTTCTGTGTTGTTTTTTTTATTTTTTTTTATTTTTTTTTTTTTTTTTTTTTTTTTTTTTTTTTTTTTTTTTTGTTTTGTTGTTGTTGTTCTTGTTGTTCTTGTTTTCTGTTTTTGTTTTTGCTTTTTGTTTCGTTATCTAAACACAATGTAGCAAAATCATGAGATGCACGCGACTTCTGAAATAATATATATCATCATTTTGAAAATATCCTCGGCGCTCTTAACACCTAGACTTGCAAACTTGCTGGTGAATTTTATTCGTCTGCTTTCGGTCTCTCTGTCTGTCTCCCCGTTTATTATTCTTTAGTTGTTGATTTGCTGTTCATTAGTTATTGTTGTTTTTTCTTTCTTTTTTGCTCACTCGCTGAAGTTCATTGACTTGTCTGCCTGAGATCTTCATCAGTTAGGAAAAAAAAAAACAAAGAAAAAATAATAAATACATGTTGACTTTCACCTTGCGTCCGGTGATGAGTAACAAAACTCCACATCTGCTGACAATCTCTGTCTCTTAGGCTGCCTATAGAGGGCGCTATAAACCCTCCTTCAGGCACTTCTTTTGCTTTTTGTTTTGTTTGTTCGCGTTTGACTAATTTGTCTTGGACGTCCTCCCCGATGGAGGTTTGAATCATTCGCTTATCAGTCATATCTTGGAACACGAAAACAAAATGTAATGGTTGAATTATTCTTCCAGTTCAAAAACACTTTACAATTCGGAAACTAGCAACCGTTCGTGTAAGCTCTGCTTTTATTATCGAACATGTGTATTCAATATTCTTTTCCTTACGACAAAAACATTTGTACGACAAGACTTGCATACTAAAATCTCATTTTGTATACAACTATAAAGGATTTGTTTTTTTGAGTCATAATTAATATTCTATCGATGAACTTCCAGAAAGAAATCTTTGAGATAAAGTATATGTTAAAAGGCATATGTAAACGACATATTTACAAGAATGTTCAAAGAAGTTTTTGTTGAGAGAAAGATATCAAGATTAGATGAACCCAAAATTTCTCACAGACATTAAAGGGACAACTTTTGAACTTTCGAAACCTGAAGACGACCTCAGAATGTGACACTGGCACTGAAGATAAGATTTCTTCACGATAACACTTCGTGCTTTATTTTTTGAAAACATACACAAATAAGCCTTCGAAAACTGAACACTTAAGAGCAAAAATATCTCACGCCCCCTGATGATAACTGGCAGGAGAGCATCAGCAAATTACCACTTACAACCCTGATTATCAACCAGCGGTGTGGCCTTATCACCCTGTCTCACGGAGGAGTGTTGTTCAGATTTAGAGATTAATGTCAAGTGTGGGTTTCCATAAGCTCTCGCTGATATGAAAGATGGTCACGAGCCCAGAATTGAAACATCTAGGGTTAATTCTCAGTCAGATTAATTCCCCTGAAACAATTAATAATAGGATTTTTAAAAAAAACCTGGCTTCATCTCAAAGACTTCGGTTAGTCACACAATGCTTGTCTAAATATTAAAACTGTTCTTTGAAGTAATGACCTCGGTTTTTAAATCAGCTTTAGAGAAGAAAGAACTTGATATGTTAACCAGCAAACGAGAAATAAAATGAAAACAATATTTTTTCAGTTGTTTGGATATGGCTCCAAAATTATTTCAGAGATCTCATTAATTATTGACGAAAGCACAGCTCGTCCACGATTTAAAAAAAATGTAAGTATATGAATATCCATCGGCTAGCATGTATTTAATTCTCCCTTTTGAAACTATATTTTAAGGCCTAATGCACTAGTGGACATTGCCATGGTATTTTAATTTCTACTGTCTGGGCAGTGGTCGAGTCAGCTCATCATAATGGTCAGCTCTTGCTAGTGGTCGAATTAGACTGTCAAGAGGTGTGGCGACATGTTTATTCTCTGCAGTTCCATCTATTAATTGTTTTAATTAAATACATATATTAAAATCCGAGATGTGCCCTGCAACTGTCTCTTAGCTCTTTAAAGCTTTTTTTTAACATTTTCTTGGCGGCGAATGCGCGGGATTGAAATTTTGACCGTTATTTCTGTTATTATGTATATCTATTAAACTACAATAAATATAAACATCTGTTATACATCGTTTCCTTCCTTACTTCAGTCTTTATAGATATCTTTCTGCACTATTCCTAGATTTGCAAAAACTTAACTACACAAGGTTTAAAATGCAAGACAACATTATTAATAATTTGCAAATACTAATTTTGCCTCTGCTAATTCTTCTGACCAGCATTAACTGCCGGTAACCTTATCGTTCGTCTCTCGTTCAGGTGCTGTGACTCGACCCCCGACAGGTCATCTCAACAGAGCAAATCACAGTCCGATAATGTCAACAGGAGGTGGGAGGAAGGGGAGGCTCCCAGTGACGCGAGGACAGCGAAGGACGCGACAACAACAACGCAGCACGCGATCCGTTGACAGCAGCGCCCCCCGCCGATGACCAGCGGAACGCCAGGCAAAGACTACGACCTTTGATTTATGAATATGACCCCGCGGAGGCCGCTTCCGTCGCACGGCTGCTGGGAGGTCGGCGCCCGCCACTGTGCCGCGCGGCAGCCGCATGGCGACTCTCGCAGCCGCCGCATACAGACGCGCGCTGGCAGCCGCGATACATCATCTCTCTTCACTGTCCACCAACTCATCCATTTTCTCAGTCTTCCCTTCGGTGGTTGTGACGTACCGGGGATCCCGCCCTTGGTTTGTCTTTCTATCAACGCCCTCTGGCGCTCAAAATACATTCCTTGTTCTCAAAATAAAACAACAACAACAGCAACAAAACAATTATAATTTCAGTTTTTGCTACAGTTCAACATGTGATATAATGCCCATGCCCTGCCATTCCATTTTATTTGTGTGTTCTTCGTGCAAGCCAGATCAGCTAGCTTATCAAGAAAGCTGTTCTTGAAAATTTTATGTAATTTGCTTTTCTGTGCACGCGCATTTCTTGTGCTTGTGTTTGTGTTTGTTTGTTTGTTTGTTTTAAAGAAGGAAATAGAGGGTCGTCTGTATGTTTTTCACCGTCAAATAACACTAACTTCTACTTTTGCTTGTTTGTTACGCTGCCAACTCCTATCCAGTCTTTTTAATGTTTATTATCCTCTATACATCCTGAGTATGTTACATTACGAACAGTTTTAATGTACCGTAACATTATGATAAAAACGTTCCTTGTGATCTTTATCTGCTTACGATGATTGATAATAGCATTATAGACAAAACATCAGCCTATATAGGCTTGTTTACTTTTTCAAACGAAGTCTCACGATGATTATATAAACATATACCTATTTACATCCTTTGGGCTAATAAACGTCGTTCGCTGTTAACAACTCTATTTCAACGAAAACAAAGGAACTACAAAACAAAAATAGCTGCCCCGGGTGAGGATCGAACTCACAACCTCCGCATAGCTCCACTCGCGTCAGGCGCGAGGAGGTACTGTCTATAAGTACGGCGCGCTAACCGATTGTGCCACCGGGGCCGCCGTGATGCTGGCCTGCGCGATGTGTTATTGGAGTTTGTTTACAGAATATCCACACTGACCTATGTTCAGTAATGTGCTCACAAAAACACTCTCAGGAAGGCTTCCATTCCTTCTGTATGTACTGTGCTTATCTTTCTCTCTCTCACACACTCACCTATATGTGTAACCATTCTTACCTGTGTGTGTGTTCACGATAGCTTGGCGTGTTAAGTGATATATGCACGGACCTTCTTTTCTTCAAAGACTTTACCCACTGGTAACTAACCCGATGTCCATAATTACAAACCTAGGAGCTAGTTGCACAGCTTATTTCTAAAACTGTTCTTAAAAGCAAATTTTAAAAAGTTTGGGTTTTTTTTAAAACCGCTCCTATGTCATACGCTGCAGAAACCATCCACACAGAAAGACACCTTATCAAAATAATAAAAAAAATAAATAAAATCTAACAGCCGTGGGAAAATAAGGAAGGGGGTGAAGGCAGCGAAGATTTATGAAGGAAACATCAACGACCTCTCGGGGGGGGGACACTGTGGGGGGCTTCAGGTGGTCTAACCCGCCACTCGTGCACACCACATGGCAGACAGTCGGCCGACTCGCCAGCATGTGTTCTCTACACCTGGTTACCCCAGCACTCGGTCACCTGGCGATCCATCACACCCACACACACAGACAAACGCACGTACGCACACATTCTTTCTTGATCTCTTTCTCTGCATGTGATACATCATCTGTCGCAAGCCACCCCTTCAACATCTGTCTTTGCTGGCGTCATCTTTTATCATCAGGTTCGTCTTTTCATCGAGATAATTTAGACCTACTAACGCACGAGACTGGCCCCTGGGCCCCTGAGCCCAAAGAGTCGGGTAATTAGGAGGGGCACCCGTTGGCTTGGCGGAGTCTGGCGGCCCAGAGCTTACTTACCTGGCGTGGTAATTATTTCTCCTTTGCGGCCCCAGGTAGGCGGGGAGGGCGAGGGCGGGAAGAGGAGATTGGCTTTGTGTGAGGAGGTGGGGACGGAACATCCGCCGGCGGAGGCTAGGAGAAAATTAATTCTCCGTGTAACGAAGCCAGACTGAATCCACGTGTACTCGCACGTGCCAGTCCACGCACGTGTGAAATCTTTCTGAATGTCTTTTCGATTCATGACTAGCTCTTTAAAAACCTTAATAAAACATGGCGTAGATTGCATTTTATTTTGATAAAAGAAAAAAAATTTGATAAAAGAATTTAGTTCCGTTATCCCCCATCTACCACAGACTGGGTCTCGGCACAGCTGGCAACTCATTTATTCCACTTTCTGGAACAAAATGAATGTCTTAAAGGAAGTGCATGGTCACCGACAAATTTTGGTGTTGTTGAGCACTGCCAAGCAAATAAAGATATGAATCTCTACCGTGTACACTATTTTGATTAGTATTTGGCTATTGTGACCTACCTTATGGTTCTGCATGCAATGCTTTGGTGGTCACCAGTTCGCTTCCAAGGGGTATCTTGAAATAAGCCAATGGCATAAAACTATAATTCGAATACTTTTTCAGTACCTGCAACACATGAAAAAGCCCTCTACTTCGATTTGGTACTTAGTTTTCCCTGCAATTAAATCCCTCAATTCTACATTGTCCAGTCCCCTAAACCTCAATTTCTTTAGAGTTTCATGCAGTCATAACGGTCCAATGGATGATTTCTCTCGCGAGATAATGGAATGGTGATACTTTGATAGACACGATAGTCGGCTATCAGAGCCCCCTGCATCCGAATTTTCCCACCCGCGCTGTCGTGACGATAGACTTATCAGACCGATAACAGGTCTACTGGGCCTCCGTGCATACGACCCCAGGTCGCAATGTTTACTCTCTCGGCTGAACTTAGGGGCCGAGCCCACTGATTGGATGGACTATAGTAAGCGTAAGGTTCATGGTAGTTATCGTACATGCTCATAGGACTGTAGAAGGTCGTAATTACAAGTTTCACTGATCGTAAGGTCTCACTGCACTGGATGTGAGGTCTCACGGTGACCTGTGGTGGCGTCAGGTCCTTCACCAAAGCAAGTGATTACATTCACTATCATCTACATCGTTGTCTCCGCTTACACTCTCGACATAAGGCGCCAGAACAGCGCACGATAATACAAATTATTTATTAATGTTATTTCCATATTTATTGTGCTTGTTGTAAACCCACCAAAGAAACGGCGGCAACTGTTTACGACCTAAGCATGCGCTTGGCGACCTCATTGCGAGGGCTGTTCTTGATCTACCACATGAAACCCATCAGAGGCATTTTGTTTGCTTTGATGGCAATACCCGGTCTGACCGGAGTCTGCTAATCATCAGCCTACCCGTCAGCGCGGGTCTGGCGCCAAGCAAGGGACTGGCGTTGATATGATATAATGCTGGCGACACAAAGGGGCGAAAGTCACTCAACCGTGGAACCGGTCTACGAGGTCGTTTGAGCGGAACGCTGACAAAGCATTCCACCGTGTCTGTCATGAGTGGTGGGGGAGTGAAGGACAGCTGAAGCGTGGAGAGGAGGTGCGTGTGTGCATGTGGAAGGAGGGGAGGATGGTTGATGTGTGTGTGTGGAGTACTGCGTGCGTGTGTGTGTGGGTTGTGACAAGCTCCGCTGTTTGGATGTGAAGTGGTCATAGTTTGCTGGCTTGGCTTGACACACAATTCTCTTTCTCCCCCTTTCCATGTCCGCCACCTACCCACTGCTTAATCCAGCGGTTCTCAACCTGTGCCTACAAGGGGGTCGCGAAGGTGGTCATTTTTTAAAAAAAGTTTCTTATACTGGTATTAGTGGAATTAGTTTACATTGTGTAACCGAGTGGTGCGGGGGCTCAAACTCCAAATCTCTTCTTCCTATTCAAGTACACTGTCTCGGCATGCAGTGACTTCTCACTTCCAAAACTCAAAACACAATCTCCCTCTCAACAATTAAGCCTCCAATCTCCCTCCTCTCGCCTTTTTCCCCTCTCTCTCCCCCAATCTCTCATCGCTGACTCCCCTATATTACACCACCATATTACAAACAACTGACAAGATGAATGCTTTCGTCCGAAAAATTTCGTTGTGGACGCAAAAGATACGCCAAGAAAATATTTTTGATATGTTT
>SRHC01003358.1:0-18162 GCA_004794325.1 Pomacea maculata | reverse complement strand
CAAAAGTTGAAGCATTTATATTTGAAGGGATTACAATCAACCACTTTGAATGCAAAATAAGTCTTACAATAATAATAAAAAAATATAATTTTGCTACTATTACCTTGTTTTTTTTTCTTATGTTGTCATTATTAAGATTTATGCATCAGTCGGTCCATAAGTAATGCTTTAGCATATCACGATTAAATATTTCTTGTTTTCATGTGCAGTGTGATCACCACGATTTTATTTTTCAGTGGAGATCTCCAGAGACGGGAGCTAATTTCCAAATACCACATAAGTATGACCCTCAGCATATTAGCGGGATTTGTGAAGATATTACTAAGGATGGTGAACTAAATAAATGAATAAAATGTATATGTGAGATATTGTACATTGCAATGGATGGGAGTGTGTACCCCTTGGAGGGTGAATAAATAGTAAAGAATACAGAATGTATGTGACAGGGAGAGAGAGAGAGAGAGAGAGAGCAAAAGTTAGGTTTTATTTCAACGGATAAGACAGTATGGTACTATGTGGAAATAGTAATTAAAAACATACCGCAGACCTCTTCAGTACTGTTTATTGTTGTGTTCCCTCTGTCGCCCCTTCACCTACCCACCCTCAGCCAATCCACAAGCTACGACCGCGGCTATTGGAAATACCTTCATTACTTCTAACCCACGGATTATTTCATCAGAATTCGCAAAATAATTTACATCATGCTCTTTTCAAAAACTCACATAAAAGTATAAAGTGGCATTCATACCTAACATTATTTAGATGGTGTTTCTTTTACATAAACACACATTTTACATAATATAATGTTCTCAAATGTATTTACTCAATTTTGTGGAAGATTCAATAGCATTACATAATTATTATTGCAGTTTCTTATGTTGTTATCCATTTTGGAATAAGTTTGAGTGAATGAACATAGCATTGAAGTAATGGTAACTGTATATCAGCTCATTGCTTTTCTCAGCCCCATATTTGCAGGAAAGGTTACATACAGTTGTACTAAAGCATAAAAAAGGGTTAGTAATACATATCTCTACAGAGTAATTATCTATACACAAAACTGAGTCTATTTGTAAGGTAGATATCCAAGTACTTGATAAAAATTTACAACAGACAAAACCATTCCACATGCATCTTTCTTTTTCTCCAATTCTGTAGTTACAACAGTGCTACTATAAATTTTACCTTCATTAGTGTTAGATTCATTTACCACATCACATCAAGAAAAATGAATAATTTAATAAAGCAGCAAAATAAAATCTTTTGTCACACACGTGTCCAAGAACATGACTCCATTCTCCATTGTTTATCATTTTAACAGCAAGTTTATTACTAAATAGAAAAAAAAAAAGCCTAGTCATCCCCTGGTAGACACCAGAAGAATAAATATTTCCTATAAGAATAGGTCTATTTCTAAAGCCAGCTTTCACACAGAGCTTGCTACTCATAACAGACTATGCTTATTTTGTGATTTCAACCCAACCCACTATTTATCAAATAATTAATGATCACTTTGCATGGTGGCACTTTCCAAGGCTTTTGTTGTTTTTAACACACTGACTAATACAGTGCGCTGCTTTTCGTTGTTTTTTTCTGGGCAGAAGCTGGCAGCTTTCTGATACTTTTCTCTTTTTTGTTTTATCACAAAATTCGGCATTAATAGGTTTCCTGCCACTTTGCAAGCACTGCCTGCCCCCAACATATGTTGTTCGACGGGCAATTGCTGATGGTTGAACAGGAATAATACCTCGTCGAACAACTGAAGAGACTCCGGTGTTATCTCCAAAACAGGAAAGTGCTGTTGAAAGTGCACTTGTGGTGCTTAACTTTGCTATTTTTTTATTAAAGAGGTCAACGGCAGGCAAAAGTTCAGTTCTATTATTTTCAATATCTTTTAAAAGCTTATCAATGTTGTTTTTAAACTCTTGTATTATTAAAGCATCATTAGAGGTAGGGATGTCAAACTCGTCCTCTGAGTCATGCGTCAGTAATTCTTCAACCCTGTTGTTGTTGTCAGTCTGAAATGGTGTGTCGACAGTTTCCACATTTGTACTTGAAGTACATGGTTCTGGGACGTCTTCTCGAGTATCAACAAGAGGCTGGAACCATTCCTGCTGAATATTGTCTTGTCCAGTCGCTAGGTGGAAGAAATGTCTCCTTGATTTGGCATCCCTAACAGGAAATATATTTAATGAAGATACATTAAAAAATTTCATGACAGCGTGCTGGTGCTTGCAGGGTGCACCTGTCATGCCATGTGGGCAAGAACACATGTCTGTGTTCATGTCTACTTGGTATGACTTACCATGCTGCTGCTCACTTTTAACTTCAAAAAGAAGATCTCCTACAGCCTGAACCATTTCCCTCTTAATATTTTCTGTTCCATATAAATAGCGTCTGCTAACCGTAACATCTCTCCTACCATTGGCAAGGTCAAGCAGCCGCCTTTCATAGTAGGCAGGAAACCGTGTTAATAAGAAATCAAGCAGTTGCTGAATGTTATATGCACGTGTGCGGCAGAAGATTTTATCTTTCAAAACATGCATAGCTGCTTCACAGTAGTTGTTTGTGTTATTTCCACGAACAGGAAGGTCTTTTCTAAAAGTGACTGCCCATAGACTTCTTCGTTCAAACTGCTTTTCTAAATACAGTTTGAATTTGGGATTGACCCTAACAACATCATCTCTACAGGCATTATCATAAACATTAATTATTTCATCATCACTCTGAGCATAAACCATTTTCTTGATGATGCTCAGTAGATGAGGCCTGCTTTCTTTTTTTACATTGTTCCGAGCCTCCCAAAGGAAACGCCAAGTGGCCTGAAGTATATGGAACGTACAAAGAAGAAGTGTTGCTTCAGGGAATGTAGCTTGCAGGCTCTGCCTTTCAGCACTACTGTCATCTGTGAGGTACACCTGAGGTCCTCTATTACCTCTTCCAAAAAAAGCATCAGATGGCAAAAGTTCTTTATATAGTAACAAAGCATCTGTTATTACTTCTGTTGCTTCAGAAGAAACAATAAGGCAGCCTAAAGGGAGTCCACCTGCAACACTGTGAGTGAGAAGCAAGAAAACTCTGCAGTCATACCTGTCCATCCCACCTGAGGCATCCATAAAAACAAGTTCACCACTTGCACGGTGCAGTCTGTGCACTCTCATCATTAGGGGAGTGCAGACAGCTATGGCTATCTTCCCTGATGCTGTTTCTTTTACCTTGCAGAACTCCCCATTTTGTTCTGCATTGAATGTCCTGCAAGCTGTCTTTAGGCTGTCAATCAACAGTTCTGAAGATCATCATGTTTTTATCTAAAAAATAAAGTCAGTTGAATGAATCACACTTACTTGCACACACTTAAGTTGCTGCTCGTTACAGGCGTGATCACTCAAAGCAGGTGTGGTGTCTGGTGCTGATGCCATCCTAACATCAAAATGGACTTGTTCCGCTTGAATTTTTCTTGGCGCGTTTTTCGCGTCAGAATTGTCCCAGATTAGAAAAGGGCGATTCAAGTACAATAGGTATATTTGCGGATGCGATTTCCATCTTAAAAACAATTAGTGAAGCAATTGTCCAATGCTGTGTATATAGTGGTGGGTCTTCATGACATGGTTGACATAGAATTGTTCATATTAGAAAAAGAATAAACAAAAAACAAAACAAAATACATAAAAAATAGCTCCACCTATAGATTTTAACATAGTTGATCATATCAAACAAAATTAATGGTCGCTTGTAACCACTAGATTTTATAGTTTCGCTTTGCAATCAATAGGTTTTCGTGAAAGGCTTGACAGAAATTGATCATATTAGAGAACGAAAACATCCCAACGCAAAACAAAACAAAAAAAAAATTAGACCCGACTCCAAGATTTGAACATTTCACCTATCAAGTTTAAGACGACGATTCTAACCACTAGGCCACAGAGGCCATCTGACAGTTATCTCTAATCTAACCTACTTGTAGTTAAACATTGTCTGCGTTGCGTTCTTGGGCTCTCATTTATTATTTTACCTTTACTTCTCATCAGTTTTAGGCTTTGAGTTATTTTGACTGTCACAATTGATTTAATGCAGCCCTTCATAGTGTTTAACAGTAGTTGAATTAGCCCCAGAGCAAGTTTCATAGCTTTTTCACAGCTTTCAAAGATTGAAGCGAAGGGTTTCTCTGAGCGCGGTCGGCCAAGGTCGCTGACGTCACGCTTCCGAAGGCTTCCGAAGTTTTTCCCTTCATTGGGACCTTTAGGAAAAAGAAATCAGCGGACGGGGAGGGATGGTCATAACTGGATGCGCGCGCACCCTCGCGGCAACAGTCTCGGCTAACCACAGTCCTGCCCCAACCCTCAAAAAATGTCTGCAAAATTAGACTGAGATAAAAACCAGGTAGGGAACGATCACAGAGGTCGTCAAACTAAATCGAGATGGAAGACCAGGACCAGCACGTGCAGCACGCACCATGTCTCTCTCTCTGTGCTGTATGCACGTTAGGGGGTGGGTGTGGATGAGGATGCGCTGATCGGGAAGGGAGGGGGTGAAAGCAAAGTAACGATGCGTGCTGACACCATGAAAGTTGCCGAATTGGGCGAAGGGAAAATCGGTATCGAACGGTTAGTGACGTCACGGTCCGTCTGGTGCAAAGTCTTGCGAAAGGATTCTTGCTGCCAAAAATATTCAGCTCTGCGGGCAGAAGGGTTAGAGTCTGCTGTAAAAGGAAGTGACGTCACAAACTGGGCTTCAATGAAAGATACTGATGAGAGGTCCCCTGGGTTCGTATCTTGTCTCAGGAAAATTTCTCGTTTTCTTTCTGAGACGCATGCATGTCGGCTGGTTTGTTGTTGTTTCTCTCTTTCATCTCCCCGCCGCCATGTTTTTTTTTTCCTCTCTCACCTTTCCGCTCCCATGGCTGTTTCTCTCTAAGATGTCGACCATCTGAAGGTCAGGCTGCCTGTGTTCCTAAGCAACGGGATGCATAACCTGACACATTAATAAACAGTCTCATGGAAATAACAGGCTCACACCATCGTGTTCACTTAGCACCTCGCTGATTGACGAGAGGCGACCACACGCGCACCACATGGTGTGCAGTTTAAAAGCAGTCCCTGGAATCTGTTTCCATGACAACGCAGGAGGCGGACATTTCATCGGTAACATCTGGATGACTGCTGAGTGTGAACAGCGTGCCCTCTTTCTCCCTTTATCCAAGAAATTTACTTAAAATTGACTTTGTTTTAGTGAGTCAGTCAGATAGTGAATCAGTCAATCAGCAAACGAGTCAGGTACTGAATCAGTGAGTCAGTATGCTAGTCCGTTATCGGTGAGTAAGTCACTGAATTAGACAGTAGGTCAGTGAGTGCAGAATTTTAAAAAATGAGAGAAAAGTGGAAGAGATGAACGACAGCGAGACAGATAGTGTGACAGAGACCTGTGACCTATAAGTGTTTTTCTGATTCTACCATGGGGTTAGTCTTCATCATGACGAAACATAATATCTCAGTCTAACGATATATTTGAAAAGATCATAAATATAATACCATCCACATAGTATCACTTACGTGTACTTATAATAATCAGAGGAATGAAAGGGAGGAAGAAAACGGAAAAGGTAAAAAACTGAACGGCAGAAATAAAAAAAAATCGCACAACTGAAAGACAGAAGTATATGCTTGAGGACAGCGCCAGGTAGTTAGCGACTTTTGTTGACGATAAAACGTTTCGCCCTCAACAAAGCTCCTTCGCTGCAACGGTACCAAGGAGGAGAGGAGAAGGGCACCACCCCACCACCACCACCACCCATTCTAACAACCTAACCCTGAGATAAGTGGGTTCTCTAACACCTCAATCCCTAACGACCCAAAGGTGAAAGGACTACCTTCACCTCTTTTTTTTTTTTTATCAACAAAGGGTTTTTATTCACAGAACGGATGTGTGTGACAGTCTAACGGACCGCCGTGACTGAAGGACAGATGAGAACATAAACAATACAAGCTCGTGACCTCTGACCTAAGAAATGCTATTTTTCTTTATCTCCTGCCCGACAGAGTAATGTCTTGTGCTCCCCACCACCAGGACCACCACCACCACCACACCGCCCCCACACATTCCTGTGTCCGAGGCAAAAGGGACCAAAGCCCACCAGACCGATAAGATCACCTTCGGCATTTTTCACACACTGTAGCAAATTCTTCTGTTTGGACTGAAAGGTGAGAAAGAAGGGAAGTCAACAGTCTTGCGAAAGAATAAATGGATTTATTCGCCACTCCGTCTCTCCAACCTCTTACTGTACGACCCTATCATAAATATTTCACAAAGGTCACAGCGAGGTTAATCTGAATACCGACGGTTCAGTTCTCGCGAGTGGCTCTTTGTTGATTAGTGGGTTTGTATTCAAGGCTATGTTGTGGTTTCATGAGCTGGGCTCTGGTACGGCATGAATTAATCTGCTAAAAAACGTTGACGTCACCTGCTGTTGGTCACGTGAGATGCTGAGCCGTGCGTGACCCTCGTGCGCGGGGCGTGACAGGACACTGGCGCCAAGGAGACTAAACTCTGGCAAAAAGCCTTGCATGCCGGGAATGCCACACCTGTCGTTTGAATGCCACGTCAGGTAGAGAATGGGATGAGGGAATGAAGGATGCAGACCTACGTGCACATACCTGATCTTCTCTCCTGCTGCCAGTTGTCTGGAGTTCGGTTGCTTTGACCTCGCGTGGAGCGGTTCTCTCTCACCTGGGGGCACCAACCCTGTCCAAGAACCACGCGCCTCGTACAACAGCAAGTGAAGCGGCTCCGTGGCTATATTTAGACCCTTGTACCCGGGGTCGACATGACATGTAGCAGCTTTACACAGATTATAGCAGCTTGTGAATGAAAAGATGGATGGATGGGTTTGGAGAGGATCACGCCCGCCCTATATCCGAGCTTTTTTACCAGACGATCAGATGCGGCAGAAAAAAAGTCTACAGAAATAAATCATACTAGAAATGAAAATAAAAGAACAAGTAAAAAAAAAAATGGAGGAAGCGAAGATGCCAACCCTGAGGCAGAAAAAGAACACCCAAAATATACTCCCCTATGATATATTTCCCTATCACAAACAAACCACTTAACGGTCGCCGCCAGGAATGTGGTCGTGTGGTCTGTGGAAGCCCACACTGGTGTAGGTACATCAGCCATCCTCAAAATAACCATCACTGCTGGCTGTTACATTCTCAGACATCCAAACATGATCGCTACAACAATTTAATTACATTACAGGAGTTCTTTTTATCACCAACATCATCCCGACACCCGCTCAAACTCCTCCCGTCCACCCACCCGGAAGATAAGAATGGATGATATACAGCAACGCAAGTTGAAGGGTTGCCATCTGTTAAACTTTTAAACGAGTTACGCCCCTTTTCCTCAAGAAACTAATCAGCAAGATCGACCAAGAGTTATCTGAATATCTCCCAAGAATGGAGGAAAGAGATCGCATAAACCGCAAAATTGAAATCCTAGTCTTTTATGTTGCTGATAGTCGGAGAAAAACCGTCTGTTCCGATACTTAACGTCCAGAACAACTCAGGATCTGAGCCACGGTTATCGCCTCCTTCCTCGGAAACAGTGTTATCGTAGACATTCATCAAATGCTGAAAGTTCTAGAAACTTCTAGATTTGCTCGTTTATGGCATGCCGCGGTTCCGAGTTCATGACCCTTGGAGTTTCGACCCACAAATCTTAATAATCTCGATTACTACACAACTTCTGCACATTGTCGAGCTCGACAAGAACGGTTGAGGAGCCGTTAGCAAGCAAAGAAACAGCAAAGAATTATTGTTTGCTTCTTGTTCGCTGTCTTTTTCTTGCTTTATTCTCTCACTGGCTATAGGACACTTGTTTTTGGAGGCTGTCTCCTTTTACTTTCTTTGACTGTTATCAGTGGTTGCAACAGTAGCTAGAACTATATGTTAATAAGGCGTATCTGTGTACAAACGTGACGTCAGAATGTTTACCTCTTGTGTACATGGTGTTTATGGACATGTATCCCGTGAAGTCTATAGTCTATTCATTAGTTTCGGCCCCAGTGGGTTTTCACTCGTAAATCGCTATAGATATAAACACATACTCACCCCACCACGCCCAGTCCACCTCCGATGGCCAGCAAGAGTAGTCCCAGGAACAGGAACAGCAGCGCCCCCGCCAAGATGGCTACCACCGCGTTCTTGGGCAAGACCCAGTCGTGGTAACTCCGCCATGCCACCCGCGCCGCCATCTCCGCGGCCATCTTGAAGTCCACCAGACCCACCTGCTTGTCGTCACAGTCACGTGAAGTCTTGTTTGTCGTGCTGAGAGGTCATGCGGGGTCACAAAGTACTTCCGCCAGTGCTTTTCCGTCCCCAACTCTCGGGGTCAGTATACACCGAGAACCCTCACATCCAGGGTATGCTAAGTCACAAACAGATGCTGGAATAGGGGTTCGAACCTCCCTTGACGAGGGGGGTAGACAGAAAGACTTGTTGTCTCATGCCACGCACTTTGTTGTCATTCCCTCGCGACAACGCCAGGCGCCATGTTTGTGTAGACAGTACAGCATGCTGGCAAGACGAAGGTACCGGTGAAATCTTTGTGCAGTATTTTGCACCTTCCAGTTCCGTCGACAGCTGGTAGAAGAAAAAAAAAAAGAAGAAAAAGAAAACGATGCAGCTCTCAATTCTTTTCTGCTGAGCGGACGGAAAAGTTTGTTTGTTGTCTTAAGGCATCTTGAGAAGACTTGCTCTGCAGCCCGAGGCTGTGTATACGTGGTCCGAGTCCTGCAATCACAAAATTAGAGGGCGGGGTTGTTCACTTGAGAACGAGTCCTTTACTCCCCTTACCCCCCATCCACCCGGCATCCTCAAAAAAAAAATAAAAAAGGTAATAGTGAGTGACTAAGCGACTGGAAATGTTCTTCGACACGTTCAGGCGCGTGCAGCTTGAAGATGCAGTTCAGCAGCGCGCGCTACGACATCCACTCTGCGCATGCAGCATCCTTGAAGTTTTGAATGCGACTACTGCAAAACTTAGAATGCATAAGTGTGTAGGAGTAGGTGGGGAAATGCACACACACACCCACACACAGGTGTCCAAACACACATACACACGTCCAAACACACACACGTGCACGCACACCTTGCTCTCAGGTGAGGACATGACAGGTTGACAACACAAACACACACCTGCTGACACCTGCATTATGGTTCACATAGGTAGTAAAGGAACCTTTCCATTCAAACATTTTAAAAAGACAGGAAACAAAATACAAACAGCTTTAGAATTCGCTAAGCTCAGCCACTTGAGAATCTGTCACCTACTGGGGACCGCAGACCTGAGGACCTGTCAGGTAAAGACTTGCAGCCTCACGTGCACCCAGGTGCGCAAACAGCGACAGAAATGTCTTCTTGGCAAACCCTGGTGGCACCTTGTGTTAGAAACCCTGGATTCCAGTTCACACACTAGAAACACAGACCGCGGAGTGACAATGCGCATTAATGACGACCTTCCGTTGCCCCGGCAACTAGATTCCAGGCAGAACTAAAAAAAAAAACCGCTGCAAACGTTTTCCAAAGCTGGTGGAATGGCAGTGTTCTTCAGTTCCACTGAGACAGAGGTGGGACCCTAACAATGTTTCTCCCCTCACCCCACCCACACCCACCCCAGCCGACCCCGTGGTACGTGACTTGTTCCCGATGCTGCTTGTCTTCTGATCTTTCTCTCCATCAGCAGGACAGACGGGGTACTGAAGGAAGACAAGATTGGGACTATTGAGTTACCAGACACCCGACAAGATCAGACTTCATCCATCGTCGAGTAACGACCATCTCTAAGATAACTGTGGAAACTAAGTTACAGGTAAACATGTAGTCGCCATGTCGATGTACTCATGTATTGTGAGAGCATGAGTACCGGTAAATCTTACCTGTAATTCCACTTGTGGGTTAATAAAGCTGCACTGCATTGTAAGTGCACCTGAAGTAGATGTGTTTAGCTATATATATATATCGGGGTGTCAGCGCATTACCGCTTCAAACCGATCACATTTCGCTACAGAGACTGCTGGTACGCGATGTCACGTGACAACCAATCTACCCGCTATGTCGATCAGTAACTAAGCCTTAGACATCTCAAAACAAAGACACATATCCCTTTACTGTTTACACCTACTCGCATGGTATACCACGACCGTTTCGAACATCTGTTGCTGCTGACTGTTTTGGCGTTGACCGTTATTCACACACAGTTCTATAAATAGCTGCCGGCTGAATGGGTTCGTCACACGCTCGTCAAGTACCGGCTGTGAATACCACAGAACACAGTAATAACACAGTTATGACAGCAGTGACAAGCCGCCAATTCAGTCCCCACCACCACCACCACCTGCTAGTCAACACCGCGGCTTGCGACGCTGGCTTTCACTCACCTTTGACCCCTGGTCCCTTGCGGTCAGTGACGACATGGCAAATGGCGGGCTGTAACTGCTGCGAGGAGTGTGGAAGAACGGCGAAGCTTTAAAACGCTCCAATAAATGTGTAGCTGCTATTCATCTGTAACAAGAATACAAGCCGACCGTATTACCTGCAGGAGATCACACTTCCGCGGCGCGACGACGTGCAGAGCAGGTGTGGGGTCAGGTGGCGCTTGCCGAGCGACAGAACTCACGACGCCGCAGTGTCGAGCGCTTGCTGACAGGTGGCCTCGGAGGTCACTTCCGGCGCATGCGCTCGTGGGATGCTGTCCCGGGGTCGTTGTTGTTGTTGTGGCGATGATGATGGTGATGGTGGTTGTGGCAGTAGTGGCAAGTCGTCATACAACACCAGAGCTCCCTACCGTCCTCCTTCCATCAGCGGCTGTGGAGGGCCGGCCAGCCAGCCAGCCAGAGTGCAGTCTCCGCGAAGCAGCGGCTGGCCAGATGGCGGGTACCGCGTGACTTGTTTCTTCACTCGTTTCGATCACCTGCCCCACCCGCGGTTGCGTGAACTGCCGCACACCTTTTCCCTCCGCGCTGGGTCGCGGACTGCGCCGGCTCCGCATCTCTACAGGGAGGCTGCTGCTCCAAGAATTGATGCAGCCTTTGTGAGTTGTCTGCCCTTGATGTGTACCTGCCACAAGCACGTGCAGACATCTTTTTTATTCTTCTTTCCTTCTTTGTCTGTTTCCTTACATTAATTTAACGGGATATCCCGCCACCATTTTGTGCAGGCGGCGAGGGTTGAAATAAGGTCCATGATCCCGGGAAAAGTGAATAATTTGGGAGAAATCTCCGTTCAGCGAGAGGTGAGGTGGGTTGAGATGTAGCGAGATATAATGATGATGATGACGATTATTATTATTTACGCTAAGATTCCTCTATCGATCGCAGTCGCTAGCTGTGGAAATAATATCGCGGCTGCGGGAGGCAGGTGTTGAACCCCAGCAACACACATCGTTTATTGAACAGTCCTCGGGTGAAGGTCAGGTCTGTTGAAGAAAGGGGTGGGGTGGGGGGTCAAGTGGGTTGTTTTGACCTTGACCCGACATGTTTGTTCCAGGACGATGTTGGCGGTGGAGAGACAAGGTGCCGCCCGTGTGTGTGTACAAGACAATGGAGAGAGAACATGTGTGTGTGTGTTTGTGTGTGCGTGGGTGTGTTTAAGTGTGTGTGTGGGGATATGTGTGTGGATATGTGTGTGTGCGTACTTCTAGACATGTGGGAAGCAGAGGAAAGTGGAGAAATAGAAATGTAAACCCGTCTGTGTGGAGAACATAAGGACATGTAGACACGTGCACACACTCACATCTATCGTTTACTTTTGTGTAAAATGGTCTAAACAACCTTGCCAGGCATGAGTAACTACTCACAGATGATGAGAAACACTCTTTACTCAATCAACTCGACAGTACAGTAGATGTCAAAGACAATGCTGGCAATGATAAATCTTCATTTACAAGCTCTAACGGCCACGGGGAGAGTGGTGCTGCAGGCAGAACTGCACCGGCACTGAGGTCACAACCACTTGCACAGCCTGACCTCGACCCCGCAACGGTTCATGACAGGCTCGTCTAAAGCTCCCTCCACACTGTGCAACAAAAGTTGTAAAAGCTTCCTGCTAAAGCTCGATACATACTAGCAAACAGTAAATCACGAAAACTTATAAAGGTCGTGACACACTATCCAACATCAAGTCTTTAAAGTCTCAATCAGGTTTGGTGCGGACAATCCTGTCGTTGGGGAGAGACCAAGAAGCACATTATAGTTTATTAAAAGTTTGTGGGGTGAGTGCGCCTTTATGTCTGTAGGATGCGATGTCACTCACACGTGTGCAGCTGCCTTTAGGGTCAAACATCCCGAGCTCTGATGGACGACTAGGCGCGCTGGTAGAGAAAGTGGGGTAACGGGCTACGAGGGGAAGGGGGAAGGACAAGCAAGGGAGGGGCAGCACGTTTCATAAGAACAGTTGCTCGAGCTGCAGCGCCGGATGTGTGAGGGAGGGATGGTGGGGGGAGTAGGAGGAAAAGGCTTCAGCGCCTGAGCCAGAACCACCGGCAGACAGGAATAGTGGAATGGTTGGCATCGTGACAGCTACCTGTGCAATTTGCCGACACAGACGAGCAGCCCCGAGCAGGCGAACTAATCATCGACAGGGGAGTCTTCTGTGTCAGCAGTTTTTAATGAATCTTTCGTTCGTCCATGTTGCCGCTCTGGCGGTGGGCGATGCAGGTAAGTTAGGGGTGGATAGGGGAGGGGGAACTGCTGGGTATGCCTGTATTGGAATGCTAAAAAATAGCAGCAAGAAAAGAGAGATGAGGAGAGATAAAAATGAGAGAAATAAGTCAAAGAAACTTATTGCATCGGAGGCTGACGATATCCGTCACGTGACGAGATAAAATCAGTTTTCAACACATAAACAGGGAACGCAGGTGTGTGTGTGTGTCCAGTCGAATTTCTCGCATTACGAGTGAAATTGAGTGTGATGAAAGCATTTTTAAAGTCACGTGACGGGAGTTGTCATCTTCTGGTTCAAAGAGTCTCGCTTTCTTATTCCTCTTATTTATTTTGGTTTACTCCTCGGTGCTCTTTACCTCTGGACCTCACAATTTGTTGTTGTTGTCTTGTTGCTGATACGCGGTAATGAAAGGAAGGAGTGGGAATGGCTTCCAGAGGAGGACAAGGCCCCTACAGGATTAAACAGACTTAACTTGTTATAAATTGCCGCAACGGTAAATTTTTAAAAGGCATAAAAAGGAATAATAATTTGTTTAGATAAAGTTTTACTGAGTAATAATAAACTTTTTAAACGTTTCTGCAGGCTACCGCTGTCAAAGGTTTTCCGTAGAAGAAAATGAGTGTTTCTGTCAAGAAGATAGCATGAAGATATAAATCGGATATTTATGTCTGTGTTAGAAGCATTTGGAGAATAATAAATACATTAAGTCGAGGATCACGTGTGTCTCCAAAACAGACCTGTCGATGAGAAGAAGAAGAAGGAAAAATGGCATTGGCATCTTGTCTGCGGACAATGAGTGTCTGTAGAGTGGAACCCACACCCTTCATGGCAGAGATGGAGTGAAAGGCAGCATTGCATTTATTTGAAGGCGGTCAGGGGCAGACGATAAGCACAGACGTGGGAGTAGATGTGAGAAGTTCCCCAACACTAAACGTTTGTGTAAAATTCCTGTAAACAGATATTTCTTTGTTCCTCTCTCTCTCCTCTAAACTTTCCTCTCATTCTCACCTCTCTTCCTCCTTTGCTCGCTGGCCTGTTGGAGCCAGTTTCCATTAGCATCCAACGCCCCACACTATCTACAAGTGGGCATCAGCACTTTCTTCATCTTCAGCAGCAAGCTCTCAGGGGTCACAACCTCTGGTCTTCCTCTACCTGCCGACATTACAGTCCCCTGGGGACCATACTCGGGCTGCCCCGATTTTGGAAGACACTTAGCCCACCACAAACCCTCCCACACTCACCCCTTCCTCCAAAACCACTTTCAGTCTTGCACCACGGTCAAAGATTTCAAAAACATGTGGCGCCCTCTAGGTCTGTGGGCGAGAGAGAGAGAAGGTGTGGGAGAAATAAATCTCGGCAACATGATAAAGTGTTTTAGCAGAGTGGGATGCATTCAATTCTCTGAGCTTCAAGAGACTCAAAAAAATTGTTTCTCAACACAAGTGGCACTGAGTTCGGTTTTTTTATTTTTTTTATTTTGCACGAAACAAAGGAGGGAAAGCCTGGCTTCAAGATGAAAAAGTGGTTGTGAGTGTTTTTGTTTCCGGGGCCCAGTGTGTGACAACCATTTGTATGTTGCGACCACTTGCCGATGCACACTGTTGTAGCTTATCATCAAAATGTACATCAAAGGAATAGAGAGGAACTGCCTAGTCGGACATACCTGTGTGCTGTACAGGTGTGGGTTCATCACGAGCCTGAGGCCCAACCGCATGCTCAATCCATCTGTGCGTCGATGACGATGATGACCAGGGCAATGATGAAAGGCGAGGAGGAGTCAGTTTTCTGCTATAGGTCATCGGGACACATTAGTAATCTCTTGCTTAAGCATCTCCTTTCAGTATACCACATTTCTTTTCTTTCTTTTTTTTTTTAATCTTTTTTTTTTTTTTTTTTTTTTTTTTTTTTTTTTTTTTTTTTTTTTTTTTTTTTTTTTTTTTTTTTTTTTTTTTTTTGCTTGTCCGTTAGTTCTTTCTTTCATATGTTAGTTCTTTTTTTTTTCTTTTCTTTCGTTCTTTGGTTTATTTGTTCGTTCGTACGTTTGTTCGCTTATTAGTTTTGTTCTTGTTGCTTTGTAGGATCTTTTTACTTTGGTGTGTTAGTTGTTTGTGTCCTTCATTCGTTTGTTACTTCCTTCTTTCTTTTGTTGGTTCGTTGTTAGTTTCTTTTTCTTTTATCTGTTCGTACGTTAGTTCTTTCTTTTTTTTTTCTTGCTTTCTTTTTTCAGTTTCCCTCTTTTATTTCCCCTCCATCTTCCAACTGTCCGTGACTTCTCTTTATGTAAGTCGTACTTCATTGATTCATTCCTTACTTCTTTCTATTTCCTGCTTTCTTCATTTGTTCCTTTCTTTCTGGAACGACTTCGCCGCCTAGCAGCAAGTGGCAGCGAGGATGCAGGTGTTGATGGTGTAACGGGATCCGATGTTGCTAGACGAGCATCTCCTTACACAGCGCGAGAACATCCGCAGGGCGCGGCACCGTGCAGCAGCAGCAACTGCTGGAGACGCCAGGCATTCCTCCCGCTCGTGATGACTGCGGTACACTAGTGCTCAGCATGAGGGATGGAGACCACAAACAGCATGCAGTTCTCTGTGTGTGTGAGAGAGAGAGTGTGTGTGTATGTGTGAGTGCGTGCGCTCTGTGTGTGTGTGTGTGTTTTGTTGTTTGGGTGTAATATTGTTATGTTTAATGCTGTGTATATTTTTAACTAGTTATTTTTGTCCTATCAAAAAACACACATACTGGCTTGCAATAAGAAACACGAGGAGCAATTAAAATATTTTTGTCTGAATATTTATTCCAGTTAATTGTACGACGTGTTGCAAGCGAGCGCATCATTTATCCTATCCAAAGCGCCAAGACAAAGTGAAAGCCCCCACCATGAGAACAAAAGTAATTTATGCTTAGCTAAATGAGGAGCCAGTGGACTGCAATAATGGAATAACCTTAAAAATACCATTGCACTGAACTTTAAATAAAAAAAAACATTTTTTGAAATAAATAAGATTAGATCACAAAGTAAGCAATAACTGCGGTGTAAGCTGAGCATCTGTAAAGGAGGGATAAGGAGCTCAGCTTAGGACTAAATTCAAAACGAGAAAAATGTAATTTTCATTCACGAAAATCTGAATATTTTATCATGAATGGCATTTGGCTGATTGATTTATACCTGCGCTGTAAAGAAACCTGTTCTTATGTAAGGGAAACAACTACGTTACCCAGTGAAGAAAGACTTCCCTCCCTTTGACTGCAATCCTGTAGTCACACAGCGGTCTCAACTGTCCATCCTCCAGTCATGCGACTTGTTGTATGCAAACACAGTTCTGCTTAAACATGCAACATAAACAGAAACACGTCTTGAAAACTTCCAAAGCTTAGTCGAGATGCTAGTGAATGATGCAGTTGGTATGACACTCGATTTTATAGTATTATGTTACAAAAAAAAAAAAAATTCAACGTTTTCAGATAATGGATTAAGAACATTATCTACAATATCAGCGTCAGGTGCTGAATTGTAGAATACGTCTGGTATGCGATGCTTTTATTATAATCAGTCTGCCATTTTACAAATTTAGTAGTGAGAGAATTGTTTTCCATGTACGAACATTACTGAGAAACAAGAGTTGTTTCCATTTAACACTGGACACGCAAGGATAAATATTATTTTAACAAGTAAATGTTTTTATTAAGGTAAACAAAACTGTTACACAAAATACGGTACAATGTAAAAAATAACATCCGACGCTAGAAAATATAAACACAGTTGTATATATGCAGAATTTTTAAAGTAAAAAGTATTTAAATAGTATGTTGTGTTACCAAACCTGAGTAGTACGTAAAGCTAAATGCAAGTCTTTCCGTGTTTCCGAACAGCTTAGCATCGCTTGTCCATGGTGACAAGCTCTTGCCAATACCTCTTCCTTCCAATACAAGTACAGTGGTACCTCGACATACGAGTTTAATTCGTTCCGTAACCTTGCTCGTATGTCAAATTGCTCGTATCTCAAAGCAATTTTCCCCATTGAAATTCATTGAAATGCCATTAATCCGTTCCAGCTCCCAAAACACCACCTCAGTCGTTTTTGTTAAGTGTTTTTGAATAAGAAAAAATGTATTTACAAGAAGAAACATTTATTTATGAATAACAAATACATATTCTATAAAAACATATTAAATTCTTCGTTTGTGGAAGTGTGTGGGATCTGCTTCAGCAAATCACCGTAAATCGCTCGTGCCTTCTCACACATGATGCTTTGTGTTAAGGTTCCTCCTTGAAGCTGCTTCTCTGTCACCCACACAGTCAATAGTTTCTCCATCTTTTCATGGAGAGAAGTCCGGAGCTTAGAAATTATTGTAACGCCCCTAGCTGGCGTTGTACCCTTTATCAACTCCTGAACATATCATTGATGTGCTACACCTGTACATCCTCGTCAAGTCAATTACTCGCACACCTTGCTCATGTTTTTCTACGATTTTGCGCTTTAATTCAATAGACATCATCTTCTTCTTCGGACCCATGGTTACAAAAATAAATGGGATAATGTTTTGTAAATGTACAAAAAGCAAACAACGCGAACCCAACTTATCAAAAATGCTTCGAAAACGGGGGAAACAAGCACACAGACTGAGGTCTAGTCTGAGGTGGGAGAAACTGTTAGACGCTGCACACGACCCCAACATGCGGGGCGGATGTTGGGGTCGTGTGCAGCGGTGTAGTGTACGATTCCTCGTATCTCAAATCTTGCTCTTATCTCAAAGCAAAATATCGCTCGCTCGGCGGCTCGTATCTCAAAACACTCGTATGTCAGGGCACTCGTATGTCGAGGTACCACTGTATTGAAAATATGCACGGATTGTTCTTATCAGTTCAATATCTGATACGTCCCCCAAATGGGGACTTCGATATTACACTGATTTAGAGAACATGACGGAGGGTTAGGGACTTGGTCCACCTCTGCTAAGGGTCGGCCTGGTGATGTGGTACCTCCAGGACTGGCCCACTCCCCTCCTGGGGAGAAAAATAAACCAATGTCAATTATAAGAAAATGCGAGTTTTTTAATAGTTGCTTTCAAGTCGTCTTCTCATTAATTGTATTTCTCTTTATGACTGCGTTCTTTCAATTACACGCGCTCAGTCTCCGACGATAATGTCCGTTGAAACACACGACGGACAGATTGAATTATAAAGTAATAATACTAATATGTAAATAAATAATGTTGTGAGATATGACTATCCAGAAAAAGTTGACCTGACTGTTTGAATAAATGAGAATTTTTGTACTTGAACAAAGTAAACTTTTGGACATAAATCAGACATCAACTGAAAATAAACTCAAATACTTCCTTTGTAGCAAAAAAATAATATAAAACCAAGTCTTATTTTCGGGAAAACATGGTAATTACACCTTTAGATCAATCCTCTAGCCACCAGGACATCAGAAAAGCT
>SRHC01003357.1:27844-56034 GCA_004794325.1 Pomacea maculata | reverse complement strand
GTGCTTGCTTAAAAGCGCTTTAAATGATCAAGACTACAATCAATGATATAGTATTGTCTATGATGTGTTTCGACCCATGCTCTCCTTGACTCTTGGCAGTTTACTTGTTCACGAATAGACCAAAAAGTATGTCAACTCACTGGATGTGGATGTTCAAACAACTCCAAACCATAAAGTGTGAACTGATGTCGTGTACCTTCCGTGTGTGTGCGCGTGCTTATTGAGAATGCTGATGTTTGATATATATATATATTCCACAGCCAGCTAAAATAAAATGTAAACGGGTTGGTCTTGAAGCCTTTAGGCCAAACAAACCAGTAGCAGGGGAGGCGACGAGAAAAACATTTCTGCTACAGTGTGAATGCTGACTTCTGCGCCTTCTGATTACCTCCTCTTAGCACTTGTCTGTTTGAAAACCATTTTTCCTTTTTTTAAGCTTGCATCTCTTAGTTTTAGGCAGATTCGATCATCTGTCTTTATACTTTTATTGTGCAAATGATTTCTGGCTACCATAAGTTTTGCTTTGCTACCATTATAAAAGAAAACTGACAGCCAGGGGCTTCTAATCAACGTGTGCTGCAATCTGCGCAGAGTAATTCTTTCGAAACTGAAAAACTGCTTTTCAATTTGGAAAGAAAATGTTTAAAATTAGATTTGTCCACCAGCTACATTAGACAAAATGAATAGACACAATTTTTCACAAAACTAATTATTTTTCTTAAAAATTTTTTTTTACTTCAAATAATTCTTATCATTGTAGAAGACTTATATTTGCTTACTATATTAATACTCCAATAAAAAAAACTGAAAAGAAAAAGTATATGTTAAAATCACTTTTTTCTGGTGTAAATGGACCCGCAGACCGGCGTGCCCATACAGATTACAGGTTAACGACTGTAAAAAAATTAAAGTAATTATCCCATGTTTAATCTCACACCACACGTGCACAACAGGTCGATGGAACATGCCTGATGTGGGATGTTGCAGCACGTGTGCACGTGCAGATGAAAGATCGGGGTCTGACGATGGATCTTAGTTATCCCAACGCCCCTTCCCCACCCGACCGTGCGTCAACAGTTTTCTCCTCCTGTCACTGTGGGTTTTTTATAAGTCAAATGATGAACTCCTCCTGGTTATGCTTCGAGCTACTTGCGTAAACAACAACAGTACTTCGAAAACAAAATGTTCGAAGACGTATAAAGTTTTAAGACAAATGTCAGTTTGGTATTATTTTGTTTACAAACAACTAACACAAGGTCAATTCCGTGAACTTTATGTCATCTGCGTCATCGAGGTGGGGGAGGCTACTCTCTACGGAACTGGTTTCCATAAACTGCGCCGCGACCTCCGCAACGACGATAGACAAAGCGATGTTTGGCATTCTCGAGCGACAGAAGAATGGATTCCAGTGACTGGGCGCCAATGGAGACCTTCGGTGTCGTCACAAACACCGATAAGACGATAGATACTCACAGAAGTGATTGATGCCTGGGCGGGGTGAAGGCCAAGAATCAATGTAGAGCGCTTGACAAGTCTCAGATAAACCAAATTCCCATTTATATTAATTGTTTACGAACTTTCCATGATCCCGCAGCGGCCCTCGAGGATTGTTTGAACTGTTCCAGGTGTTTTGTCCTTTCCGTGGTTAATATGCATGAAGCTGGCTCCTCCGGTATCACAACTGTTTGTGTTTTGCCATTGTTTTGTCCATTGTTTAGGCTGCCTCTCAATTTCTATCTGGAATCGCTAAAACCATCGACTCGTGATTGCATGCTGTGCTGGCGAGACAGCCAGACTTGGATACATTCGTTAATAGGCTGGAGTTGGAAGAGTTCGCTACTGATATCCTGTGTGAGGTCGAGCGGCAAGAAATTATTATGTTTTTCTCCCAAAGCAGATAATAAAACAACAGTACTCACGACTTCGTTGGCTTTAATTGGATTGATTTTGAGTGAAACAAAATTACTCTTTATTAAAAAGCTTTTAAATGTTCTGTTTCAGCGAAAGAACCCGGTATTATTACAGTTTTCATCGTACATCACTTCATATTCGATGAACACAATCTTTTCAAGAGACATCAGAAATGTCCTACAAATGTTTTCGAGGCTATCACAGTGTTTGCAAAAAGACACGGCGCCCCATAAACTGATCAATCTTGGGTAGAAAATATATTTTGAAAACTAATATCTGGTGTAAACGTCAGTTTTACATTTTGATTCATGGCAAAGCCAAAGGTTAGAGAAGTATATCAGATGTCAATGATTGTCACTCATTTATCACAAATGAAAGCAACACCATGGGAGTGTTTACGATGTCTTGGACCTTCACCAACATTGAAATGGTGGAGGACAGCACTCCCACACATCCGTTACAGAGACGTTTTATTATTGTTCTTTCACTGGTGAACTCTCTGAGCTTCTACTTTACAAGAGATTTCATTATCTTACTCAGTATTTAAATCCTCTGCCTAAGTTAAATCCTCTGAGCGCAGGTTAATGCATGACAAAACTAAACGGCAAATAATTAATCCCTCCTTGCTGCCATGGATAAAGCCTTCAGTCGTGAAATCGCGAGAAGCAAAAACTTTCTATGAAAGCGCAAGGCGGTAAGAATGGAGAGATTAGGATTTCCACATCGTGAGAAAATTTCTTAAGGGGTCATGATAAAATGACATTCCGTACAGCAAAAGTTATTTTTGCAACAGCATAATCTCTGATAGTCTGTCTTAAGACGGCTTGACATGTGTAAAGTATTGAAAGTAAACAAACCCACTTAGCGACTTTGTCTTCAAAACAAAGTTGTCAGGTAGCAAAAAATAACAGTTCTCCATCTGTAGGCATGAAGATCACACGCATGTCCAGCTTCCTAAATCCTAAATCTTCCTAAATTCCTAATTTCACACAGCCTTAAAGTTTATGTCCGTGTGGGTTTATGTCCGTGTGGGTTTATGTCCGTGTAATTCTGACCCGTGCAGACTGCGCGCACTTTTGTGTGTGTGTGTTTGCGTGACTACGACAGCTTCACGACAGCTGTGACAGCTGGGTGGCAGCTGCAGTAAAACTAAGCAGATCCTTCGTCTTGCTTGGCTCCTCTGTCATGTTTTGATGCATGTGAGCGTGTGTTTGCGTAATAAACAGTAGAATCCTTTATATTCCTCTCTGTGTGCGTGTGTGGGCGCGCGTGCGTGCGAGCGAAGAGATAAGGATAACATAATGTATGCAACAGGGTGGCTGTTGCTGTGCTCTCTCCTTTCTCTCTGTCTCCCACTCTCCACTCCCCTGGCCTGCCGACTGTGAGAGCGTGCGTGCGTGCGAGCCTGTGTGCGTGACAACCACTACAGCCACAGCCACGTGCGACACCAGCAGCAGCCCCATCGCTGCTAGCAGTCAAGACCAGAGCCTTTATAAACCACCACAGCCTCGCCCTCCCTGCTTGTAACGCTGCATATCGACGAAGATTCCACACGGACCCAGCAGAATCAGAAACAACAGGCAGTCTCTGCTTCTCTGGCTCCCAGCATCAGTCTGCTGCCAGACGTTATCACACGCCGCACGCGCACACACAGAGAGACGAGGATCGACAGTCGACTCCGCGCGCAGCTCGGGAAAGTTTACCTGCTGGCAACTCCGTTAACTTTTTCAACATCGTTGTTTTTTACAAACCAGAGCTGTCATTTCGGCTGATTTCCGCCCTCGTCTTCAACATACTTTTTCTTCCCTACTTCACAGTGGAAAAAAAAACAACCGATGCTGGAGCCGACTTCGACAAACTGAAAGTTTGAAAAATCGTCTCGACGCGATCTTGGCATCAATAACCGGACCTGGGCACGGAAGCGGTTACCAGGAGACAGGTCCACGGGCCAGTTTGTGAACACGGTGCCAATGCCACTAGAGGGAAGAGCTCGCAAACAGACTTCTTGCTGAACCCGTTTCTCCTCTTCCGCCGACATTTTGCCCACCTGCCAACCCTCCACCTCACCTTTGCCTTGATATCCTCGCTGGCAGCGATCCTGCCGTGCAGCGGTTATAGCATCCGTCCAGAAAGATTTCTGAGTGCACGTCTGACGTGTTACCTTCTTCACTGTGAGTAACAAGAGTGTCAGTGTGATTTTTGTGAATGACGGACAGCACGTTGTGAGTATTTGCTAAACCCTCAACAATTATTTACGCATTGAACGCTTCTGGGAAATTATTTTAGTAACAAGAATAGAAACGTAAACTTTTGTGAACAAAAGCGATATTTCATTTTAGGTTTGTGGGACTCTCATCAAACTTTTTATGTTAAATCTTCGCTGGGAGAGCGTCCCTATGGAAGATAATATGTCAACGAAGAATCTTCTTAAGGTCGACGAGGGCTTGAGACCTCGCGCCAACTCCGACCCGACGATGGGCGGGAAGATCATAACACCATTCCAGATGCCCGAGATCATGATCGAGGACTGCGCTGACAACGATGAGCTGGTGCAGATCGATTCTCAGAAGGACCAAGGGGGTCTCTTTGGTCAGGATGCGATCCCCCGCCGCCGAGCGAACACCTGTCCGGAGGACTTGTTCCGTCGGAGAAGAACACGCCCGCCTACACCCCCTCCGACATCCTATCGCAAGGACCCGAGAACCAAGATGACCATCATGAAGCCGCCGATGAAGGAAGCAATTTCCTTCGCGCATCATCGTTTGGGGAAGCTCGCCGAGGACTCCAGCGAAGGTGTGTCCCCGTCTTTGGTGTCGTGTGGCAGTGACAGGTCTCGCTCCAAAAGCATCACAGCCATACCCTTCCGTAAACCTCTGTCGGACTCACTGGTCCCGAGTTCGGGCTTCTGTGAACACACGACGGGTGGATTAGCAAGCAGTGACCCTGCGGAGGAGGACTCCCACTCGTCGCGCCTCAGTCGGTTACCGAAACTCGGTGATTGTTCAGATGAGGAGGAGGAGGAGGGTGCAGCAGCAGCAGCAGTAGAAGCAGACAATAATTCTTCTGAATCCGGTGGCAGCGCGGACGATCTGCCTCGCAAATCTTCCAAAGATTGCAGGTTTTCGGAAACCAAGCCCCCTGGCATAGACAGCGCTCAGCTACAGGCCTGCTGAGGACATGTTTTTGTGACATCGATTCCACAGCAGTGAGGAAGAAATATGGGGCGGGACGAGACATGGAGTGGTATGAAGGGAACAAAGGAAAAAGAGAGTGTGTGCGTGTGTGCGTGTGTGTGTTTGATGAAAACAGATGATCGGTGGCCTTTGATTGAGTCACGGATGAGTGGTCAAACACGTTTTCTTAGTGTTTTAAATGTCTTTTACATCATGATAATACATGGCGTTTTAATGATGTCAGTATTTTTCTTCCAGACAGTTTAATCCACATTTCCTTTGCTGACAACCATAGTTTTTTCTCATCGATTTTGTTGTTGTTCTGTGGATAAAAATCAAAACAAAAATTCTAGCTTGATTTATTGCGCCACAAAAATCTGTCAATGGCAGATAGTAAACTTTTATATTATATTTTTATGTTCTTTGGTCTATTTTTTTAGTTTGGAATACGATCACAAAGTATTTTATGTGTGTGTGTGTGTGCGTTCAAGTAGGAATGAGATCTGTTTTGTAATGGACAAAAGTGGTTTAGTAGTTGGCTTTTGCTATGATACCATTCTGTGATTTTTTCGTACTTTTGAAATTATCAAAGAATCTTATTATCATTATCGAATCGATTTATTAAATTATTTATTTTTAATTCCTTTTGAATCCGATTTCACTCATACACAAGTTATTATCCCAATAGGCCAATAGATACAGTTAGTTGCTGTGAAAACTAACATCAGCTGTTTCAGGGTTTTTTCCCATCTCCCCCACTCGTTAGATATTCAATAATAATCCTCTTTCAAACAATTTATCCTATTATAATATGCTCTTTGAGAGCAACATGGATGCAGCTATTTAACTGTAGGCGTTAGTAAAAAGCTGTGATGACAAGTACCTCCGAAAGCTGACAATCCCTGGAGCTCAGTGTGTCTAATCCTCATGACCTGACTTCTCTTCCTCCTCTGAGGACACCACACTGTCGACAACAAAGGAAGTAAACATCTGATGCCACTTCCCCAGCAAGAGGAAGGTCAAGATGCCGGTCTGTTTACTGGCTCAGCCATGCTGACAACAAGAAAGCTTTTCCTTTTCTTGTTTTGAAGAGATCGTGTGGCGATACTTTAGATGCAGCCATCAGTGTAGTAGATCATCGTTCGTTTGTTTCATCATTGCATCCCTCGACACTGATGCGAGCTGCGGGTGGTAGGATGGGGAAGCTGGATAGACACAGCAGCTGACAAGCTCATCTCTATGGCCTGTCTTGACTAGCTGCGAGAAATTCCTTCGTGGAACGGCCAGTCTTCTCCTCCGTGTTTTCCAGCCAGTATTGTGGTTACCAATCTTAGACATGCCTAAAATGTTTCCATATTAAATCATCTCTTATTTCTAATTTTCTAGCAGAGTTAATGGAAAACGGCCATATCGCTAAATCACACAGAAGTCTTGAGATTCTATGACCGTTTCCCGCACCACTAGTGTTTCTATTCTCTAGGCCAGACAACATTGTATATCTCCATTACCAATAGCTCTGTGGCTGGAATGAGAGACTGGCAGGGGAAGACAGCTGCAGACTTTAGCGGAAAGTAAAGATTGGTCCAGCTCTCCTATAAATCTTCACCTCTTCTGTAAACAACGAGAGGGTAAGAGAGACGAGCTGAAGACATCTTCATGTTTAAGCGCTACAGCGGTTCGACCAGACGACGAAGACGATGACCCCTGCTGCACTTTAGTGTTCGTCACTGGGAAAAAAAAGCAAAATCACAGTAAACGAAGTGAATGGCAGGATTGATCAGATTCGAAGGTTTCTTTGGCAAGAATGTGTACTTAAGAGAAAAGATGTCATCTCCATTAGACTACAAAGTAACAGCGATAGACGGGCGCCAGGTTAAGACGAACAAGGATGGGGAATGTGATTCTTAGTTGTCACCTGTTCACCATAGACTTTCACCTACACACTTTGTCTCAATATAACGTTCATTGTAAGATTCTGGACACATAATTCTTTAATTGTGTGCACAATAATTCTTTAATTTTGCTTCTTACATTATAACTGATTTTAATACATAAATGTTTTTCTCATATATCATGGACTGTAAAGACAAATCAAATTTTGTTCTTTTTATGTAATATTTGTGGTGTTGTTTGTATCCCTCTGTAATGCTCATTATCTGTCATTACATTTCTGACTGACCGCAATCATTCCGTTTGATCTTTGGCTAATGCGAGCCATGGCAGCCTGTAGTAACAAGTATGTTGACCCAGGCTTCTCTGCTCCATTGATAACAGACATCGCTAGACATCATTGTCATCACAGTGTCGACCATTGATACAATGTTTTTATGTACTTTTTATGACTACACTTAAGATATCAGAATCCTATTTATCATGAACTTGTTACCCATTTTATTAACCATATCTGTGATGAGCATTGAAAACAATTCTCTATCATGAATTTTGTTTGATGATGATGATGACGATGACGACGATGATGATTGGCAAATTTATAGAATCACAACATTTAGATGGCGTTGTTTTATTGGCGCTTTGCTCAATGACCATGTAACTCTCCTGTCACCCAGATGTCTTAGAACAAATGCAATGTTACCATTGGCTGAAGGATGATAAATTATATGATGAATTATTACTGTGAAAATACTTCAGTGTTATTTAAAATAATAATGAACTTCACGAGAATGAGTCTTGTTGTATATCATAATATTAGTATTCTTTACTCCATCACACAGTCTGCTCTCTCTCTATTTTTTTAAAGTGTGTGTTTGTGTGTGTGAATGCATTGTCTTTTATGTAAATGTGTATATTATGTATGTATGCATGTAAGTATATTTTGTAGTACTCAACCTCTTCTACACTGGTTTTAGCAACAATAAATTCGTGTATCATTCAGACTCATATCTACAGCTGTCTCTCACTGTATATCACTTCCTTAGCTCTCTCTCTCTCTCTCTTTCTCTTATCTTCTACCTCTATTTATCCGCTGTCCTCTGTCTTTCTGTAAAAGCCCCGCCTTTTCTTTCTACTTTTCTTCCTTCCTGTTTTACCATCCGGTGGCGCAACGGTTAGCGCATGTCACCAATACAGTGAAGGTTGGCTGTCCTGGGTTCATTTCTCGTCTCGGGCACGCTGATCTTTGTCTGCAAGTGGCATCTGTTTACAGGGCTGGCTGCATTGCCGTGATATAGCCTTAGTTGCTGACACGGCGTAAAACACCAATTCCTCCCCTCCTCCTCTCCTCCTGTCTTACCAAACCTCAGCTTAGGAAGGTCTACCATTTCTTTCTGTTTGTCATCCTAGTCAGAGGATTTCTTCTGCAACTCTGTACAGTTGTATACACATCGATCCCCAATCCAAAATAAGTTTCATGATGCATGAGCTCGTTTTAAAAGCTGGATCGTGAGCGAGTTGTTTTTTCCGCCTCAGTGTCTGTGGCGCATGTGGTGTCGTTGGTGTGTTGGTCTACAAGACATCAGTTGTGGTGTCGTTGGTGTGTTGTTCTACAAGACATCAGTTCCTTCCTTGTCACGTGCGCGCAAAGCACGCCGGCATCTAAACTGAACAGGAAGAAATGGAAATACAAGATGAGTTCCTCACAGGCCCTGGTACAGTAGGGAAGGAAACTGGTGTCGACTTCCTCGTAGGTAGAGAAGAAGTCATCGCCCCCATTTACGGTTGAAGGTTTTCATTAAAATCTTTGCCAGGCCTCGTGGTGTTGGAGAAAAAGTGCTTCAGAAGCTGCTCCGATTATTCTACTAGTGCCTTTGTAGGTCGCTATCACCTAGGACACCTAAACCTCCTGGCAAGTCAAGCGGAGTAAGCTAGTCTGTGACCCGGAACCAAACTCTAAGACTGTTCTTCGGGATACTTTTGATGAAAGTCGATGCTGAGGTGGAAAGAGGAAGAACTGGCTTGCAAACATGAAGAGGTGGACTGACATGTCGCTCCTTGCAGGACCTGCCCACCACCACTCAAGGTGTAGGTGGCGAACCTTGTCAGTCATCTGACGGTCAGTGGCGGTCAACAGGAATAACTGTCCGTCAATGGATGGATGGATGGATGTATCGCATGTCTGCAAATAGAGTGCACCACAACAGTCACACTTATGTGCTCCATTATTTATTTGCTTTGGGCGGAGGGGGCTTTTTGTTCCCGTCATGAAAAAGTTGGCCAGTTAGCAAGTATTCAAGGGGCTAGGACCGCTCTTAGCGGATGGTTAACATTTGCCATGTGCAAGATGCATTGAATCAGCGTAAACACACGACGGAAATTCCAGCAGCGATAGACAGTTCGACGACATCCCACCCCACCAAGCCTCACCCATCCCTGCTGGTGCGATGGCATCAGAGGCAGACAATTTGTTGGCTCTCAGATCTGCTGTATTTCATCTTCTGGCTATCTGGATGGCAAGAGTCAATAGGTGACTTCATGGCTGCTTTCTGTTTTCTGTCTGCCTATTAGGTTCTTTGCCTGTAACTTTGTTTGAGCGATTGGTGAATTCACGACCGAGTTTTGGTGCGAACTTATACTGTTGCCTACTCTCTGCACGCTTAGCCTCAATAACCTGGATGCAAAGTGAAAGACTCCACACTACACCTCCTTCCCTCTGCATGATATCGGGAGATGATGGCTCCTGGGACATCCCCCTCCTCCAATCATTATTTCATTACGGCGGTCGTCTCTAATGTGTAGGTGGCCATGGCTTGATCAGCCATGATTTCGTCGTTGTTGTTGTTGTTGTTGTTGTTGTTGTTGTTGTTGTTGTTGTTGTTGCTGCTGCTGCTGCTGCTGCTGCTGCTGCTGCTGCTGCCTCTGCAGTTGTGTTTACTTTATGAACTGTGGGTCTGTCCTTTCTCTCCTCCCCTCTTTTTTCTGTGTGTGTGTGTAAACAAGAGATTTTGATTTTCGTTTGTCGATGCACACCTGTATCTATCGAGAAGCACAAAGACTGGGTCCCTTGTGATTACTTCACGGGTGCTGCGATCAGGAACTGTGTCAGGCAGTTACGGCTGATAACAGTGAAAACATCAACAACGTACTCCGCGATGTCGTTTGTCTTGGCACGCGGCCAAACCGCTCAAACCTCTCATGAATGTGATTTTTATTCTACCTTGATTGACACGCAAGAAAAACGATTTCCTAGGGAACACTTAATCTGAACTCCTGTATGGAAGGCGGGCAAAGAGGAATGGAGTCGTCACAGCTGCATGTAATCACTACAACCACAACTACAGCAGTTTCCAGAATTGGCACAGCTCCATCATTATCACCTTCGATTCTACGGTTCTCTCGGTACTCTCGATTTTCATTCCTCACACCTAAATATCTTTATACCTCCCCCTGAGTCTCTCATCTGACAAACTTTATCCGACTATTTTCGTTACCGCAAGTTTGACGCACAACGGGTAGACAAAACCTTTGACCTATTCTGAGCCGTGGACGGTTTGACGCAACCGAAATAGTCGAATCTGACGTAAATCTGAATCAGACATGTTTTAATAGCAACCAGAGTACCCGAGTTGGATGCAGTCACAAGCAGGATACTATTGACGAGACCTTCACTTCCTGACAGTCGGTAGAAATTATGCAAACACTGCACACAGCGAGGGGTGGGGAAGGGAGTGAACATGAGATGACGAGCGCTGCGGTTAATGAGAGTCGAACTCGCGTCCTTGGGTTGTGGCAGAATTTGAGCAGAAGCTGGTGAGCAGCGGGGACGACTGATAACAGGCTGAAACTTCCACAACAGCTGTTATCTTTGTTATCGTATCCTACTCACTGACGCCGTCGTCTCCGCGTTGCTCGTCTGCCCTGAACGCACCTGACAGTTTAAAGTTGGTAAAACGGAAGTCGTATTTTAATAGGTTGTTACATGGAGCAGTGTTTAAGGCAGTCGATGAATGGGGAGGGGATGAGAAAGAGTTAGTTGCTGTCTGTACCGAGTCAGTAAAATCTGTAATAAGTCTTTTGTTTTGCCAAAGAAAAAAAAACTGAGGACGGGGACTATTGACTATTGTGGAGCTACAGCAGACAGGCAAGGATGGGTTGAAAGGTAAGGTATACGCTGTCTTTGTGCGACTCAAATGTGTGCCCCTTTCCAGAATTTTCTATGGCTGCATGAATGTAAAAATGCTCGGTTGGCTGCAACCTGTGTAAAATATCGCCTGTTACCCTAACTTAAAACTAATTCTGAGCCTATGTAGTTCAAAGTCCAGGAGGCCTGCTGAAACCTTATTGTCCTCGGCACAGTTCCTCGGCAAGTTAACCATTGTGTGGGGATACGGGTGGTGTGTGGAAGGAGGGGTTTGTACAGGACTGGGGGGTGCTAGAGAAAGAAGCAGGGGACCTTGGCGAATGGAAATTAGGTCAGCGGGTGGCTTCTGTTTACCGGAAATCATAAAAAGAAGAAAGGGAGAGCATTATTTCAGACAAAAGGGAAGAAACGTAGATTTGGTTATTTTATTCCAATAAAATCAGTAATGATCGAGAATTTGGCTGAGAAAAAAAAAAGCAAATGCTGAGCATGTAATTTGATGCTCGAAAGTTAAGACATCAAGACTTTTTACCACAGAACTAATAACAATAATCGTCAATAAGAAAAAAAGAAAGAAGAAGAAAGGCACTTACACAACCCTGACCACTTAAAGCTGCATCTTTGATTTCAGTTACTAAGAGCTGACATGTGCAAGGCTCGATGAGATTAACAAGGTTCGTGCAACAGTTTGTGTAATTATTTCCTGTATTAATTTATCTTCACCTACTCTTCTCCATTTTTCCTTCTTTCTGTCAGCTTTGCCGACCGTTACAGCCCACGACGAGCCTGCAAAGTAGCCGCGCGGCAGCCGATGGCGTTTTATGGGCGGTTAATTAATATCGCTCCTTTTTTTAATTTTCCTCGATGGACTTCCTATTAGCTTTTGAGATTTTTTCCTACCGGAAGTCTCTGCCTCTGAACATGCGCACACAAGGAAGCTCACAGACTTTTATAATCTCTAGACTGAAGACTTCCTCGAGTTCGGCGACGGGGAGTTTGAACTACAGACAAAAAGAGTGCGGAGTGTATGTGTATATAACCAGTACCCGAACATTTCTTCTCGTTTGTAGAAACTGTGAGCTTGTGCTGTGCAGTTGTCTGCACCAACCGATAAACAAAATGTTGTAACAATTCATTTTATGTGTATGTACGCAGTTTGGTGTTGTCTGCATACTTTGTAAGTGAAAATGTAAACACTTGCCCAAACATACTTCTCCACTGATCAGTCTGAAGCAAACGTTTGTTAACACATACTTAAAGTCAGTGTCAGTGCGTCTGTCAGTGCGAACCACTTCAGCACACATGCAAGTTACATTTGAAGATTTGTCAACATGATATAATCTTAAAATCTGCTCAAAAATACACGTTACTAAAGGGCATTACATATGAAAGAATGTCAGTAATATGCTGTAATGTGATATAATGTTCGCATCTGATGAAACTGTAGTAAATGATAAAGTTTAAAACACTATAAAGCATTGAAGCTTTACATAGCAAAAAGTTACTTTCTTAGTGTTCAGTAAATTAATGATCAACTGGTCTAAAGAAAAGTGCATTTAATCAGTTAATCTAAGTTATTTTGTTTTCACACGCAAGGTGTGTTGAAATGTTTAGGCCACCATCAAATCCATCATGGAAGGCTTTGCAGCAAAGAGCTTTAAAGAGGATTGGTTCTGGAAATCAGCTTTGGATAATCAAAGACTGCATTATTTAAACACTAGCAAGGGATGTTATTTATTTTATTTATTGTTGGGGAAATAGGGTGTCAATAATTAAGTTTTGTCAAAAAGCAGCTTCTGTGTGAATGAAACATTGATACTGTATAATCCAATTTCCAAGTCGTGTGAATGAAATGAAAAAATAACAAAACGCAGATTTGTCATTTACTTTTTACCTCTCTTTGGCTGTCTAAAATTTAATGAACTTCATTGATTCAACCTCAAATGTAAACAGACAAGTCGAAATGTCAGTATTCAAATCGCTCGTTTATACTTGGTCAACACAAATCATTAGCATTATAAAAGAAGTTAAACTATTCTACCGACTTTTTTTTACCCCATGAGCCAATTTTTCTAAACATGATATTAAATTTGTTCAGCCCCCATAAACAGCTCAGAGAAAGCAGCTGCCAAGCAACGGCCTGTAGACTGTCAAACCGCCAGGGAATTCCTGTCCCCTGACGACAGTTACCCCGCGCTTGCAAGTTGTATCCCACCTCCCGTTTCCCCCAGCAACCTCCTCACATGCCTTCACTTGCATTCTGAATACTGTTAGATGTGTTGAATCTTTCGGTAACAGCCTGTGTGAGCACCACACAAACAGGATAGAAACAAGTCCTCCTCCCCTCCGTTCTTTCTCTCACCTCCCACCTCCCCCGGACCCTGAATATTCCATCCCTCCAGCAGATCGTGTTGTGTGATATTGTCTGGCTGTTGGATGCCAACTGTTTTATAATGTTTGCCTCGGTAACTCGTCAGTGGGGCTGCGGAAATGCTGGGGCGGTGAGAAGGTAGCTGTGGGCAACAAACATTACTCTGTGTACAAACTCTCAGACTGCCGTACGCACTCTCCACAGTTCAAATGAATTACATTCCTGTCAGCATCCTGAGTACCAGCGTGCAGCAGTCTTCCTGATGTGCTGCTTCCTGTCTGACTCCACACATGCCCGGTCATTCAAGGACATCGCCTCACTAAGGACGGTTTCCACAGGTTATTTATTTTTAATTTATTTAATCATGATGAGCTGTTTCCCTTGAGTTCTTCTGTTACCTTCCTTCCACTGGCACTCTCGTATGTCAACTTTTCTTACCTGAGCCTGTCAACATATGAATTCAATTCATTCCAAAACTTTCATCTAAATATCATTAAACATTTTGCTTCGATACAGACGCCTACTTGGGAAAGCAAAGGTTAAATTCATTTGATAACATATCATGTTTGAAGTAATGTCAGAAGCTACGTTTAGTTCAGGATGTTAGTCAGAAGTCTCCTATCATGGACGTGTACAGGTGGACTGCTGTCTGTCTGCCAAGACCAACACTTAGCCTCTTGCGAAGTTCTCCGCTGTTAGTATCGGTGAGCCTAAACAAAAAAATGTGACTAAACCGGAAGTTTTGTAGTAGCATGCCTCGTTTTAGTTGTTAACTGGAAAAAATCGTCTTCCAGCAGTCCAGTAATATAAGTTCGCGCTCCTATGGTTGACTAGAGTCGTGAACATTCTACAGGAGGTGAGGGCGGTGACAGCATTTTCAGTCTCTACTACAGACGACAGTATTGTGGACAGACAGCTGGACGAATCAAATATAACGGCTGATGGACACTTAACTCATCAATGACGTAGAAGTACCACGTGATCTCCTTTTCCGTCGAGAAGGGGAGAGGAGAATTGGTGTTTTACTCCGAGCCAGCAACTAAGGCTTTATCACAGCAAAGCAGCCAGCACTGTAGAAGCCAAATCAGATTTCCAGCTCACTCCTTAAAAAAAAAAACCAAGTCAAAGTGGCTTTTAACCGTTATGCTGTCACAAAAGTGTATTGATATTCTAGCATACTAGTAAGGACGTTAAAAATCTTAAATATATAGTTATTTAAAGGGTATTTTGCTGTGACATTGAGCAATTCGTAACTGTTCAATGATTGTGACAAATGGTTGCATTTTTTACCGATTTTACTCCACAAATGCTCATTATTCATGAACGCATTAGAAAACAAAGTATCTCTACATATAAATATTCCTTTCGCGTTCTGCTGTTTTCCTGGAGGACTCTGCTTGTATACATTTGTATAGAGTTCTGCCACTACATTAATGTTATAATCAATTATATAAACAGCGAGCTTGTTAGACTTTGTACAACAAATGGAAACATTAAAAGCTATCGTCAAAGATATGGTTTTGAGCACAGGAAGGTGTGCAACAGATCGCAAGAAAGTGAACCTTGCTGTTGTTTAGAAGTGGGGTGACCTGGACACCTGGTGGGCGAAGGGCAGGATGGTTGGAAACTTCAGGCGGCTAGTTAAAAGATTACTTCTAGATCCACCCCACCTGCCCACCCGACCTACACACAACCCTAACAAGATCGAACAGACGCTGTCATTACCAGATGCACTTAGCCAAGTCTCATCTGTAATAAAATATCCATGCTTTTGCTATATAGGAACTCTTATCTCGACTTTATAAGATGAGGTTCGCTTTCGACGATCAGCACGATAGGTAAAGGGGTGTAACTCACACAGAATTGGTAAGGCTGTCTATTGTGCATCTGGTTCCTCTGTCTAGTTTTCAGCCACCACCATCACACTCTCCCAGGAAATCTTCATCAAGAATGATCTATGGGCGGAAAAGAGAGATGCTTTAGCCTGTGGAGAATCCGACTGTGAACAGACAGAAACTAAGAATATTGGAGTAGGGAACTGGCAGACCAGAATGGACAGCAGACAACGGCAGAAAACAATTTGTTTCATGGAGGTCAGTTTTGAGAGAAGGCTTCTTTCCACTGTTCTTGATGAAGAAAAAAACAACTCTGTATTTTGCTTCCTAGCAGAGGACCTATCATGGGAAGATTTTTCTGTGTAATAGCTGCACGACGGCCGGAAGAAAGGCACGCTGGAACAGTCGCTAATACGCTGTGTCTAGACGAAACTGTTGCCCGCTGTCCCTCCAGGCAGACAAGAAGGAAAGAAATTAAGAGTGTGACCATCTGAACCTTGCTAAGAGGCATTTGTGTCGGTCTCCTGATCTGTTACACGCTCAGCCTCGATGACAGCAGCAAGGGTTTGTAGATGGAGCAGGGGAGGTGAGGGAGTGGGTTTGTTTGGACGGACAGCGAAGTAAGGACGAGAAAGTGAGTTACTGTGAATTCTACTTTAAAGCTTGTTTGTTCTTTCTTCGATGAGTAGTTTTCACAGCTGCGGGCAGCATTCTGTGTCCAAAGTAATATCTTGTGCTATTACCTGAGGCTTGCTCGCAGACTAAACTATCGACTATCCAATGTTATTTTCCAAGGTTTACAGGCAGAACATGATTTACGAGATTGTTGCTATGCCACATGTCATTGCTTTTTTTTAATAAACCAGGTATATATTTTTTGCTTATAGCTATGCAAAACTCACACTCCGTATTTACAGTCTGTACCCGTTTCACATGTAAACCCTTCCAATGAGCCCTTGTTTATTTAGCTAGAGTAGTGATATCACTTCATCATCTTCCAAAGCAATTTTGTTAAAACAACTATAAACCCACCTACTTTTAAACTAAAAATTTACTCAGTCTTTGTCATCGAGTAAAAGAAGTATAAATGTGTGTTTTGTGATCAGGTATTTGTCGGTGAGCAGGTCACCTATCTGACCAGTGTTATTTTCGTCGAGTGCTCTGATGAGATCTCGCGAGAGAGCGCCGCAGGATGTGGGTCTGTGATGATTACTACGCTTCGATGCTTGACAAGCACTCTATCCCAGTCTATCAGTCGCACAATCAGTGAAATAACTAGTCATCAGCCGGTCATCAGCCAGTTCGAATAGAAGGACAATGAAACAGTATTTTCAGGCCGACTGATAATGAATAGGAATTGCCGGCGTGACTGAGATCAATCAAACTGTCCTAACATAATCACAGCCATTTACGGGAAAGTTTTGGTGTTGGGGACCATATCTCGTGCTCTATTGTCAGCCATATAGCATCGTTCTTATTAATAATTCATGTCCGATGCTACGAAATCTTTCTTTAGAGAGATACGAGTGATCACAGGAACTGACATGGCCTCCAGTTACCCGTTGAGGACGGCAAAGCTGAAGTTGAAAGGGAAGAAGACGTGGACCGACTGCACGAGACTTTCAGTGCGTTTATCACGATGAGCTTGTTCGTGGGCTCTGAACGGTTCACAGCCAACCTTATGAAAGACACAGCAACAAAAGGAGGCAGTAGACTTTCAGTCTTCCGAGAGCTGTATCATGGTGCAGGAAACTTGCAAATGGAATGGCAATGACAAAGTATCAAAGAAGCAATCGTCGGCAGCTAAGAAGAGATCATCATCACTATCCCTCTGTAATCTCTCTCTCTCTCTCTCTCGTATCTTGCGTATATGAGAGCTGATGATAATGGTGATGATGTGTTTGATTGTGTGTGTGTGTGTGTGTGTCGCCATCTACATGGTACACTTATTATTCTTGTCCTTCACCGCGCAGCACTCAATAACCCATCAGCAGCTTCAACAACTTCTGCGCAGCAGAAGAAGCACATTTTTTGTGCAAGTTTCCCGTCAAACCATTGTGTTAACGACAGCAGACTTACTTGTGACACACATCTGTGCAAACGTTTGCTTTTCCTCTTTTCTCTTAATGAAAAATCGATGACGGGTGGCCGGGCTCATCAAAGTTCGCTCAAGACGTTTTTGTCTCCTCACACCACCTGAGGATCGGCGGCAAACAACACCGGCTCAGGCTCAGGCTCAGGCTCTGGAGTTGACACGGTGCAAACAGGAGAGGTAAATGGGTAAAATGTGGAAGACAGTGACATTTTAGAAAAAAGGAAGCGTATGTCCTTTGATTACTTCTTTCACCTTTCCTCTCCTTCATTTATTTCTGAAGTCATCAGTCTATCCTTCCTCTCTTTCTATTTTTATTGCTTTCTTCATCACTTTTTTTATTTGTCCAAGCTCTTTCTTTCTTCCATTTTCCTTTATTCAGTCTTGCTGTCTTTCGTTTCCTTCCATTGTATGCATTCTTTCATTTGTTGGTTGTTCTGGCTCAAACGATCCATACAGGTATAATGACTGGTCGTAAACTAGTCCACCAGCAGACCAGGGTACCTGTTGTGCTTCAGACGTGGTCAACTCTTCAAGCCAGACTATCATTAGACTTGACAACAGCTTACTTAGCGGGGACATCGTTGATAACCCATGAAGACAACACGTCCTCTTCTTCCACGCTTCTTCTTTTCTGAAGAAGACAAAAAACCACTAGGATTCATGAAGAAGAATGAGAAATAGACTAACGCGATGAACTATGCAAAGTAAAACAAGAGCCCAGCATTTTTCATGACAGCGAGAAGGAAGTGCCACATTTGTGTCAAGACTGACAAGATCATGTACAGGTTACATCAGGACCTCTTTACAAAAACATTGCCTGCCTTTGACAAAAGAGTCGCTTTTATGCAAAACTGAGTGCACGAAACATTTTCTACAGACGAACAGCCTCTATGGCGCTAACTAAAATTAGTTATTTGCGAGACAAGTGGGCGTAACTAGGTAACTTCGCTACTCTGCTTATAAATGAGACATTCAATTGATTGGACTCTGAGTAAATGTAGTGCCAACGAAAGGGGAGACAATATAACCTCCTATTAAATGTAGGTCACCTACGCGGGTTCCTTCAAAACGAGTATTGATAGTCTTTGGTTCCATTATAACATCAATTCTTGCAGATTACAAATAACCCATTCTTTAAAAAAAAAAGAGACAGCATTCACAGTGTTTACAGAGACATTGGCAAAAGATTACAAGAGCATGCTTTCATTGTTTTGTAGCAAACCCTGCAAACAAAATCGTGAAGGGTTTTTTGGGGTTCAGAACATGCTGTGTAGTTGTTTCATACATCTTTCCAAGACTTGCCTTTACCTCTGTCTTCCTGGATGTTCAATGTATGGATGAATTCTCCCTTTTGTTTGACATAGTGGCGTAGGAACCGAGGGGGGGGGGGCCAATGGGGCAGCCGCCCACTCATAGAAGATAGTGAGGAGCCAAGAATGTGTACGTCGTTCACTGTCAGCATGAAGTTCTCCCTCCCTCCACACACACACACACGCCACTGGTGTGACAGACTTCAGGTGCATGGTTGCTAACAGAGAGCATCCAAGGGACTTTCTTTGTTCCATTTCTCTTGCACAAAGGACCTTCAGCATGACTTTGAATATCAGTCTATGTGCTTCCACATACGCGTTTTGAATGGGACACCACAAGCACGCGCGCGCACACACACACACATACATCCTTCACACCAATCCCATTCAAATAATATAACATAACCCTCATTAACTAGCTTCACTCACAGACATTTACAGCTCTTTGGCAATAATAATGCCTTGATCTTCTATCGCCCAGTAACTGGAGAGTTCTGGCTCGAGCCCCAGGTGCAGCGTCCGTAACGACACTTCTTCTAACGGATTTATCTAGCTTTGTATCGGACTGTAGTGGAGAACGAGTGGTAGAATTGTCTTTTTTCATGTTCTTACTAAATTCTGTTCATTCATTTATTTTTGTCTGCGCTGCTTATAAACGAGTATTTTTTTTCCTAACCCCTTGGCTGTTAAAATGTTTCAATCTCTGTGGTCAATCTGACCAAGCATAACTAATTTCAAAAACGTTTAGGCTTTACATCTATTTAAATAGTCAGCTTTTCTTTTAAAAAATCCACAACACAATTTAGAATTTGTTTAATACTAAAATTGTTATCAATAAGATAAAATTGCTTAAACCAGTCTGTCGATCTTGTCTTCATTATTCGTATGCGCTTGTCCAACGCAGCGTAACGGCACAGGAGTGACTTTTGAAAGAAGTTTCTAAATTTGTTTCTTTAGAACAGTTTTAAATTTTAGAAACAAGTTGTGCAGCTAGCCCCACAACTGTTCGCTAAAACAGTGTTAAAAGGATTGTTTTTCCTGTTAACAGCGTTGAAGTCCACTAGGAATGACACGTAGTTTGATGAAATCAATTAACTTTTGTGAAGCATCGAACCTCCAGCCGCGGGATGTTCTGGTACATGAATACTCAGTGCAGTTAAATGACTATTGGACGAAGTTCGTAAACTGTTTACGTGACGGCCACGTTGCAAAATATTCACATATTTAGTTCTTTGTAAATTGTTATTGTTGCCAAACGCTAAGATGTCTTTATGAAAATTAAAATCTTTTTTAATTAGGAACATGTAAACAAATTACAAAGCACACAAACAAACCAAATTTACATCCAGCAGCTTCGTGTAAAAATGTTGATACCTCTACCCTCAATGATTGAATAATAAGTACGTAACATCACTGACTGGTCAAACCACAAAGTGGCTTGAAAGACCAAAACCAAAGAGTTCAGCAATACGATTCTTTTTTATTATTGTTTTGTTTTGTTTTTTGTTTTGTTTTGTTGTTTTTTGTTTTTTGTTTGTTGTTTTTTGTTGTTTTTTGTTTTTTTTTTGTCAGACAAGATGAGGTTGAAATACGAGAAGCATCCAAATCACCGGCATCTCCTCTTCCGCATTTTTTTTTCTTTTGCCGAGAAGAAAAAGCCCCGGAGAAAGAATACTGAAACTGAGCACAAAAAAATCACTCCGCGGGCAATGTGATTTATACATACAAAGCTGCTAAATGTTTCATAGAGGAAGAGATCAGTTAAAGGGCACGACCTACACGCAAGTAAGGTGATACACTTCTTTCCGAGAGATAATTCGTGAGGGATGTGGGGCTACGTCACAGCAACAGAACGGGTATAGGAGCTACGGTTTTTAAAAAAAAGCTCAAAAGATGAGAACTGAAGAAACTTCAGATAAAATAGATGAAACGAAATAAACAAGTGACATCTTTTGTACTTTTGATGCACGGAAAAACTAGGTTAGGAACGTTTGGTCTTTGTCGGTAAGATTTTTGGGACAGGCACGAAAGACATAAGCATGTGCATGTAAACATGGCATTTCAGTCATTGCTGCAGTCACAAAAGAGGTCAGGGATAGAGAGTGCTGGTGTCCTCAGCACGGTGAGCTACTACGACTGTCAGGAGACCACATCACGACATTAATTACACCGCCGCTGGTTGCCGCCAGGAGATGACGATACATCACACCATGCCACGGCTCTCCACATTATCACAAAGTATTACTCGGAACAAAAGGCTTTCCTGCCATAAAAAAATATCCTGCGCATGAAACGAGATCGTTAGAACTTTGTTAAAATCAAAATGCGTCCACGAAGCCACTTTAAAAATAACAAGAACACAAAAATTTAAACTTGCTTTTGTGAGAGCTGACGATGCATTCAAAACGTTTAATAAAAGCCAGAAAATGAAACATCCTCAGTTCACACGATTTTAATTTTGCGTGTTTCCTTTCAGGAAAAAATGCTTGTACTTTTTTTTTCTTCATTTTGAGATGCGAGAGCGTGTCCACTGTCGTTTAATTACTAGATGGATCCTTCATTCATTTTGGCCTGAAGACTGTCCCTGCACTCACCAGCCTTCGTATCACTGACACAGCGCAGGTTTGATTCTAATGTACATGTACTAAAGCAAGTACTAGTCCCTATCTCTTGAAACACACTACCCCCGCATCTGTCCGACACAATGCAGACTTGTGTAAAAAGCTCATAAATCAGAGCTAGCCCCATAAACAGGTTCAAAACTTTAGTCTCCTGAAGTGCACGCACAGGCGGTTTACTGTTAACGGCAATGCCATGTATGAAACCGAGTGAATATTATAAGACGAAAAAAAATGTTTCCGTTGCAAAAACTTTTACTGTCGTCGTCGTTGTCGTCGTCTTCTAAAAGTTGAGATTGATAGCACGAAAGATGACAGGAGGTGCAGCATTAAACAAGGGGAGTGGAGGGCGGGGTGAGGGTGGGGTGGGGCTGACGGCGAAATCAATCCTGCTGCTGCTGCTGCTGCTGTTGCAGCAAAGACACCTGCTGCTCTGGATCGAACCAGCTGAGAGATGCTTCGGATCGTTCCAGCCCTGAATCCGTTTAGGTCTTAATAGGCTGAGACGGGCCCGGCCATCCGCCGCGTGCTTGTGGGCTCCAAAAATTTTGTCGCCAATGATTGGTTTATACGCAGTTTTGATAAATCCAGACGCCGAGGCTACACCATTGTGCCATAATTCTTTCTTTTGTCTACTCCTCTCTCTGTCTCTCTCTCTGTCTCTCTCTGTCTCTCTCTGTCTCTCTCTTTGTCTCTCTCTCTCTCTGTCTCACTCTCTCTCTCTCATAACCAAAACAAAAATAAATGTTCATGCAATCTTCTTTGCAGAGCGAATATTGGAAGGAAGGAGCTGGAATGGTGCGTCTTGCAGCAATGTCAACATGTTAGATAAACATATGGACTCATTCACACAGACATGCACCAACATCATAAAATCAAGGTCATGCGCACGCGTGTGCGCGCGCACGTTCACAGAGAGGAAAATAAGAGAATGAGAAGTGAAGATAAAAGAGGATTCATTAAATATTGCGAGAAAAATCTGTCCCCCAAGGCTTAAAGATCTCTGGCATCATTTTTCATTTGACAGGAAGTCTGTTTTTATTTCTCTCTAATTTCTGGACCTCGGCTTTCCAGAGAATAGCGAAATATGCAAAGACACAATTGGAAAACTTTTTTTTACTAAAATATTAATGTATATGCTAGGCATGCCAGATTGATCTTTCATATTCTTTCTTCTCTTCTGACGGGGAAGGATTCTATTAAAACAGATGGGCTCTATATTTCGCATTCATAAAACAGCTATGCACAGCCTATTCCCTAAGTAATTTCAATATGGAAACCTTCATGTTCATTTTCAGAAGTTGTTTGGCGCGAACTATTTACTAAAAACAGATTTTTATAAATGTTTCTGTTAGGTTGTGTTTATCAAGAACTAAACTGCGTATAGAATTGTTGCTTCCTATGGGATCGGTTTGCAGGTAGGTAAATCATGCTTCTGTATACACCAAAAACATCTCAAGTCTGAATTCCAAAACTTTACTGAAGCGCATTATTTTGATTTTTAGTTTGTGGGGTTTTTCGTAAAATTGGTGCTGGATTGGGGAGACCATGTCAGACCAAAAGGGAGTGAATGAAGAATAAAAATCCATGACAAAACACGGCTATTTCCTTCCTGCTTTTTTTTTCCTTGGCTACTTCTCTGCATTTCATCGGCAAGGGCAACAAATTGGATTTGTGGCGAAGGGACCTGCCACACATTACTCAACGCCCACCGGCGCGTAGTCTGTCTTCCCAGGAGACTGTGGTCCTTATAGCTAAGTTCCCTAACTCTCTCCAGAAAGTAAAAGAAATTATTCTGCCTAAATAGTAAAAAATAATGTTGATGCAGAGTGGGGTCGTCTAGACGTGTTACTTTAAACACAAAAATGACATTGTTTTCACTCTTGTCATTATCATGCTTTTTCTTCAACAATATCATTGTCATCAATATTGTTGATCAAAATTTTAGTTGTTGTGTCAAACACAAAAGAGATGCAGTATTATCTCATTTTCTTCATCGTCAACGAAGGCCCAGAGTTTAAAGTAAAATAAATCTTGTTATGTCTGCTAAAGCCTCGTTTGGAATGCTGCGAACTCATCGGATACCTTCCCAAAAAGTTTCAAAAGAGAAGTTTTCAATGAACATCGAAACCTCTGCTGCGGCTGTAAACAAAGTTACGTATCCGTTTTTGATTTGTTGCTTCATTATTTCGTAGAGGCAACTCACACTTAATTCTATCTATGCTAGTGATGGACACAAAATTTTTCTAGATTCAGCTATTTTCTTTGCAAAACTAAAAGTAACGCTCACCACCTAAAAAAAAAACCTGGATTCTAAGGGTCTGCTGAGGATTACTGTGGAGTCTTTTCGTGGAGGCCAAAACCATTCGCCAAAGCGTCTTCCAATAATCATAAAAAACAACATAACATCTTCCAGAAAGTAGAAAACAAACAAGCGTGACACTTTAATCGTGGATGGAATAAGCCAGGCGAGTATATGCTTGCGGGAATAAAGAAGGCTGCGCTGACAAATTGTGGCTGCAATGGACGCCAGGACTGTAAGCATCGTTACAAATTCGGAAAACCTTTTCCAGATAAAAACCTCAGCAGCGTCCATGAAGCAGAAGAAAGGGAGACAAAAATGTAAAAAGAAAAGGGGGAGACGATCGATTGCAGGAATAGATACTTAACCCAAAAGAAGATGTTTTGATGGTAGAGTTAAGATATGATATTTCACATACGATCTGCCATAAACGCATTGATTCTTGGTTATTATGACTTCTCTGCACACAAGCTGCTTGGCCCACGTCCTTAATGTGATCGCCTTCTTGAATTGCAAAATCATTCAAGACAAAAAAAAAAACCTCGTTACTACAAACATAGGCCAGCAACATGGTCTTGAATGGTCATGTTAAGCAACGGTTTGCTGTAAGCTATCTGATGTTTGCAATCCTCTTATACTTGAGCAGAAAATCGTTTTGATAATGATTTATAAATGGGTTCTTTTCATTGATTGGTCCTCTTACATTTCTTCTGACTTCTAAATGAATCTGGGGCCAATCCCTTTGGAACACAGATTTCTCTCTCATAAGGCAGTTCAACAGAGGTGCACCGAGGCAAGCTGTCTTTCCTTTGTAGATCTTTATGTACGTGTGAGTGAGTGAGTGCGTGCGTGCGTGCGTGTGTGCCAGCACGTGTTTTCCAGTACAAGACTGAGTACCTGAACCGCTGTCTCAATTGAATTATTTTTCTACTGAGTGTTTGCTGGAACTTCAGTCCTAGCTCATAATTAAAAGAAAGTCCAGGAAAATTTTGGTTTCCTATTTTTAAAAAAAAAATATATATATTGCGTCTTATCCAACTGTTATTTCTAGTGTGCTGACAATTCTATGAGATTTATAGATTCGCTATTTTACCCCTAGGGGCGTAGAATTATAGGACAGGAACCATGGCATCAAAGTTTAAAATAATCTATTAAATACACAGGCTTTCATGTCAAGACAAGAACGCGAAAATGGGATTGGTCTGAAATGTGTTGAGACTTAGGCATTGTTTTGTCGTCTCCTCCTTGTCTTTTAATTTACCAAGTGTTACCAGATTTATCTACTGAATTCTACTGAAGTGTATTGCTAATATTATGACCACTCTTCAAGATCAATATTCAAGGAAATATTCTACAAATGGAAAATTTAAATAAAATGAATGTTATTGTTTAAAAGTAATACATAACAGATATTCAATATAAAAATATTTATATTTGCGTGTGTGTACGTGTGGGCGCATATATAGTTTGCTTACATGGTCATGTGTGTGTGTGGACATTGCTGTCGAAAAGTACTCCAGTATCGTCGACCCTCAGATGAGGGCTGCTGATGTGGGCCTGCGTGCCACCCTGTACCGAGCAGGGTGTCGTGAGGCTGTTGCTCGGGGTCCGTTGTGATGGAAGGAAAGCTCGCTGGGAAATGGAACGGGCCAGGAACACAGGCGACAGATTATCATTCTTGATTGTCGGCCGCCAGATCGATGGATGTGTTTGCGAGTCTGCAACCCGCAGCCACTGGCTGCTGTAGGATTATCAGAAGGGACGGCATCGCGTGTCTATTAATTTGCAGTAAAAAGTCGTTTCATTTTCTCTGTTTATGCCACCCGAAACTTTACCCCCTCTGTCTGTGTTCTCCCCGTCTCTGTTTTTCTGTCTCTTTGCCCTTCTTCCTCTGTCTCCCTGTCTGTTTCTTCCTGTCTTTGTTTATCTGTCTTGCTGTCTCTCTGTTCTTCTAAGTCTTTTTTCCAGGTCTCCTAATCTGCTTGTATTTATTTGTCTCTCTTTCTGTCTGCCTGTTTGTCTTCCTACCTCCATGTCTCTGTTTATTACTGTTTGTCTATGTGTTTATATGTCGGTATGAATGTGTTTATGGATCTGTGTGAATGTGTTATGAGAATGCGTGAATGTGTGTAGGTGTTTCCCATAAGAGAACTCTTTCATCTTGCACCTAGCGAAAAGGGAAAATACGCCATAAAGATGTAGAAAGCACTTTCACACGTGTGATTATTTCCCCACCGATAAAGAATCTCGGCATTAAAAGCCCGGAAATGATAGTCGTGAATTGATAGCCACTCTAAGCGAATTCTGATTGAGAAAGGGGTAAGCAAAGGGCCGACACTTTTCCTTCAGACCCTTTCCTGAAAGGGAACGGAAACCACCCCCCTGCTTGTAACAAATATCTTGGTTCCAGCTTTTTGTCAAGTGATGCGTCACTTTTACGCAACGGTGGGGTGGATAACATCTTGCAATAAATACCTAGCCACAATTATGGTGATAAATCTTTATCGAATTTTATTCGTTTATTCAATTGAACATAAATTTAAATACAAATATTCTTTAAATAATGTACTAAGATAAGCGTCCAAATAAGAAGCGAAAGATTTACACGCAGGACCAAAATTCTTCGCCTCTCAGACTCAATAATCCGTAAAATTAATTTCTTCTCTCGTGCTATAGGACTTTGTAATAGAAGTACCAGCTGCGTTTTCTTGATCTTTTCAAACAGTAAACATTATGACATAATGTGAGATCTGCACGGAGATTTATCACCATAACACCAACACACCGACCTTGACCGATGATCGATGATCACTGCCTCCAGCCACCAGCCTCCACTAACACCTGCAACAAGCACTCCACAGCCTTCACTAACACCTGCAACAAGCACCCCACAACCTCTCCCGGCACCTGCAACAAGCACTCCACAGCCTTCACTAACACCTGCAACAAGCACTCCACAACCTCTCCCGGCACCTGCAACAAGCACTCCACAGCCTCCACTAACACCTGCAACAAGCACTCCACAACCTCCACAGAAACCTCCAACTACTTCTCCAGTTGGGCAACTCAGATGTTCTCTCAGCTTTCTCTCATTACCCAAGAGCCGTCTTGAAATAAAACAGATTTATACCGCTCTAAACTTAAGTGTGCAATTGTTTTAAATGCGAGAGTTTTTGTGGAGTTATTTGGTTTTTGTTGTTTTTTTCCTGTTTTGTTGTTTTCTTTTTCGCGTCGTTTATATCACCTGGTTTTACATGTGCAATCTTTTCATATAGTTCCTGTAAGCAACGCATTGCCAAAGGAACGCTTGGTACAAAATGTTATAACAATTTTGGACGAAAGTGACCAAAAAACTGTAAGATTCATGACGGTGTTAAAGGTGATTATCTCAGTGTTCCTGTAGTTCGTGTGTTCAGCTTGAGACATAGAGAATTATATAAAGTGGTTAAAGACTTGCTCCATGGTTGACTGAAATTTGCAATTTTCTCCTCAGAAGTGATGAATATTATAATGATGCAGCTTAAGCGACTTCTGTGCGCGAGTGCATACGTAGTTTTATGCATGGTTGGATATCTTTCTCCCTTTACTTTTCTGTGTGTGTGGTGCGTTTCTCCTACAAATTCTTGTTCCATGCCATAACTCCTCCCTCACGATTAATGGACTTTAAAAACCTAAAAAAAACCACATTGGCATTTTCTATGACGACAGCTCCGAAGTGGAGTTTGCATCGCTGAGTTTGGAAGGTTTATGGCGTCTCGTTGATTAGCCGCTTGGTGTGAAGAAGTGTGTGCGGCTAAATGTCACACTGATCTGTTATGCGGTCCAGGAAGGAAATAAAAAGATTAAAAGAAAATTAATAGGAGCAATAAAGTCTGGACTGAAATGCAACTGAAATATAAAAAACCTGTACGAATTTCAATGTGCCTCAAAAAAAAAATGTAGCCATATCAATTTTTTCAGATTGTATGAAAAAAATCTTGCGCGCCCTTTTACGACGATTTCCTGGAAGACAGCTTCCAGACTCTCCTGATGAAAAAGGCGATTCTGTCCCTTTTCAAGTGTGCACGTCACCAGCGAGGAAGAGAAAGTAATGTGGCATGTCGGCACCCAACGTGTTGCCCGCTATGGGGACCTCTTTCTCATTCCTTCTGTCATTTCTGTAAAGGATTATCTCCCCCTTCTGGTGTGAAACTTATGCTTCCAGAGATTCCAGTCTAGCATCCAGTCTTTCTCCACCTTTGGTGTAGTTGTTCTCTATTCCAATGCAAGTCTCGCTCCACCACGTAACCCCCGCCCCCTCCTAACTTTTCTCTTCTCGTCGTCTCCTACGCCTCAGGAACCCCAGCGGTGTCCTCGCCGCAGTGAGGATCGGAGGGGTGGGTTCAGACCGTGCGTGCAGCCCACGCAAAAGGATGCAGGCTTCGACTCCATCTCCGTGACATTGCCTTAGCTGCTAATCTCACCTACAAACGAGTAAGTCACAACAACAACGTCGTTCGTTACGGCAATAGTCCATAGTTGGCAATACACAGCCATGTCTC
>SRHC01003357.1:0-27194 GCA_004794325.1 Pomacea maculata | reverse complement strand
GTGGTGGTGGTGGTGGTGGTGGTGGTGGTGGTGGTGGTGGTGGTGGTGGTGGTGGTGGTGGTGCCACCTAGCAATGCTGTGTGTGTAGGGGAAGAGGGAAGGGAGAGAAAGGTTATGGCGCTGTTTGCCAGCACTAACTCTGACGGCCAGTATGGTGTCCTTTGCGCTTTTATAGACGACGATGACTTCGTGCGGGGATAAAACAGCAAAACGAATGGCGGCTGGCGAGACATCCGTAGACTGCTTTATGTCTTCCCTGCTGTGACTGGCTCAACTGATACAAATATCAACCGCAACATGGCTTCCTGTCCCACGATAAAGATTTTCAACCTCATCGCCTTTTCAACCTGGCTAGAACTTCTAGAAATGGATGGTAAGTTGGATGGTTGGCAGTCTCCTCGTCTGTCACCGGTGTTCGAGGGGTTGAAAATTTCCAAGAGTCTTAATCGCACCTGACACGCGCACCAAGACTTCTTTCATGTGAGGTTACTATTGACAGTTGTCGTCAACCAGCTCAAAAATTGTCAAGATTTACCTCCATGGACTGTATTCTAGAATACAAGTCGCTGTCAGCCTCCAGTCTTATGATTATAAGACTTCTGGTCCTGTATCTTCCCTCCCACATAATATAAAATAACAGTTGAAATTGAGAAATTTTCATATTTTCAATCTTTTTCCTGTTAAAATAATATTATCAATGAAGTTGTATTATCACTGTAACACCACAGACGTTTTTGCCTTGAAAAATCGACAGCAATTGTCATAAAAAACGCAAAAGTTACAAAGAAAACAATTCTACTGCTTTCACTGTTAGTCTTGCTTTGGGGTCTTGTGTTTCTCCTTAAGGACAAAGTGCACACAGCTCCATACAGTAACATAAAATCCGACACTTGTCGTGTTTCGCGAACAGTGTTTTTCCTACACGCCTATTTCTGTGTAAAAGATTCACCGATGTTAAACAGAAGACAATAGGTTGTTTAGCTCCAACAGGTTTCCCTTGTGTGACGTTTGTGCCGGCTTTGTTCTGGAGGTTTCTACGATGCTTAAAAATGACGTACTAAAGAAAGGTTTTTGCGTCATGCGCTACGTCAACCGAGGCGTCAAATTTCGATGAACTGCCTCAGAGACAAAACAACTCACACTATTCTTATCCTTGGTTCGGATTTACGATATTCCCAGAGGGGAAAATTTTTACCTTTCTCAGAGGAAGTGGCTTTGAGCATGTTGTTTTTTCATTGACATTTCAAGCTTGAATTTGTCTTGACTATAAGAAGACGTTCCGACTAGGATCTCAAATTACAGAATGAGTCATTTGTATGACACAGTTGTCCCCACTGTCATCGACGATGGCCTTCTTATGGAAACCGTTTACGAGCAAGGCCCGAAAGGAGAGGCTGGAAAATTCTGCAAAGCCGAAGGAGTAGCACCTGCAGAGGTGCATGAGCTATGCCTCGAATATAAAAACATTCTAGTGATAGACGGCCTTTGGGAGTTTGTAAATCTCACGAAACTTCAGCTGTGCAACAACATCATCGAAAAGATCGAAGGGCTGGAGCTACTAGTGAATCTGGTGTGGCTGGACCTGTCTTTCAACAACATCCATTTTATAGAAGGCCTGGACACGCTGGTCAACCTAGAGGACCTGACCCTGTACAACAACAAGATCACCTGTCTGGAGAACATGGACAACCTGCTGAAACTGCATGTGCTTTCTATGGGCAACAACGACCTAAGGGATCTCGAAAACCTGAGATACTTGCGGCGTTTTCACAACCTCAGGAGCCTCAACCTCTTCTATAACCCGCTATGCTACGATCCCCAGTACAAGGTTTTCGTCGGAGCATTTCTACCGGAAGTCGTTTTCCTCGATTACCGTCTGCTGGAAGAGGAGCACAGAGAAAAGGGGGCAGAGATGTGCGCCTAAAGACGAGTTACTCCTTGATGTCGTCATCCTGTCCTTTTCTGTATTATATACCTCGCCTTTCTTTCCTTTTTATATCTTTTGTTTTCACTCCTTTTCAGATCACGTCGTGTTAATCATGTAAAGAGCTGTTTAAACATTTTTTAAAGTTCTGCTCCAGGTTAACTTTTATTACGTAATTCATTCTAGAGACTGAAATGAGTCACACCCTTTTGTTTAGAAAAAGAATAAGCAAAATTTAGTTTTTCTTTATTTCTGTTGCAGATACATCCCTTTCATAAAAGATGTTCATACAGTTTTTATTTTACTGTGATATTGGTTCTCTTATTGCCTAATAGATAATCCTTTTTGTGATGTAAGAGATCTTGTTGTGCCAGTTTTAACTCCACTGTCCATCGATGAGTTTATCAAACAGAACTCAGCAGTCTGGCCAGACCTTAACTCTCTTCTGGATCAGGCACTACAGTTTTATTATCCCCAACTAATATTGCCGCCAGGTGGAGGATAGCAAGAACAGTGGTAGCTAGAAACAGTCAGACCTAGTAATTATGGAGGGGCTATGGAAGCATTTGAGGCTAATAGCAGAACTACTGGAGTAAGCGATATCAGTAAGAGTGATAAAGTAATTATTGCCGTAGACTCGCACACACGGACATATATTTCCTTCCATGTGTGCAGGTACCAGTTACCAGTACTGAAACTGATCGAGAAGGAAGCCAAGGAACGGAAACATCGAGAGAAAGACTTGGCCAAGTCACAAACAGAAAAGGCGCACATAGATGCCTATGTTGAGAACTTGGACGGACCCCTACTCTTTAAAAACCTTTACGAAGAGGATCGCGAAGGAAACTTGCTGTCAAAAGTGAAAGGCGCCGCAGACCTCATCTCGGAATTTAAACATAGGTTTGTACCGGTGTGTCATCAGATCTTTAATTTAGGGATGGAGGAGAAGACCGCCAGAGACGCCGAAGTGGCACTTTTTTGGGAGTGTTTCAATGAAGCTATGGAAGAAGACCGGAAACAGGGGATGAACGCCACCGGTACATTTAAGGAGGAACAAAAAGCAATATTTGAGAATATGAGACTGGAAAGCGATCCCGTCAAGCTGGAAGATATGGTAAAGGCATACCATATCCGTGTGACGGAGCTTTGGGACGATCTGGTAGGAGCTGAAATGCACCTTGTTGATGAGCTGGACGAGATAGTCGAACGATTCGAACTGAGCCTACAGGACATGGCATCCAATTTCATCGAGCACATCCAAGAGTTCGTATACAAATTCTTTAAATACCTGTTGCTATTAGGGTGGTGAAGTTCACGGCGGTAATGCTCGTGCTTATGATGGTAGTGATGGGGCTGCTGATAATGATGATGCTGATGCTGATGATGATGGATGATGGATGATGGATGATGACGATGATGATGATGATGAATTTCTTTTTGTTGGTGAAGACATTATTTTATTCCATGAGCTGATGTAGTTGTTATTCATTTGTCTTTAGGAAAGAGCTTTAGAAGCTGGTCAGAGCTATAACTGTTTATATTGTGAGCAGGTTAATGTCAAAGCTGAGAGAATACGAAGGGTTCCACAACGAGAAATTGACCGAAGTTGCCACCGCACAATTGGAGAGCATGGCACGGGGGGAATTCGACGAAACGATGAGCACGGAGCTTGTGGACATCCTGTCGGACAAAGATTCAACGCTGAGCGCCATCGCGACCTCCCACGATCTCCACCTGCTCAAAATTGACCTCCGGGAGGATAAGATTGTAAACGGCATCACGACCTGGAAGACCAACCTCATCAAGGATATTCGCAAAAGCCTGTGGGAAAGGAACCGCACCCGCATGACAGAGATCTGCCACTTCATCGACCAGGCGCGAGACGACGTTGACAACTTGGAGATGACACCGTAGGCCAGAGCATACAGGAGCTAGATGTGCATCATCACTGGTAATGATGTTGAGGCTGTGGCTCTGTGACGCTGGTGACACATACACACACAGATACATGCGAATACACGCACCCACACACAGAGAAAGGACTATAAAATACACACACACACACATCGATATAGAAGCATGAATAGACGCGTAGTCATTAATAATTTGCACGGATAAAAAAAAATAATAGAGGCAACAAAAGCAATAACAAGAATGGACACGTGCTATCTACTTTTAATTTATAATGTGGTGACAGAAAGAATATCAACTTCAGTTTTAAATCTCAGATGCAATATGTCACGCCAGTCATAAATTTTGAGACAAACGATTAATAAAGTAAAAAATTTAGAAGAATACAATCTTGTTATCTCTAACAACTAAAACAAAAATCTGTTATGAAGTTGTTCGACCATAACATTTAGCTTCTTTTGCTGCTTCCCTCCAGCTATACAGAAAGTTCAACTTCCAGGCAGTATGTCTCAGAGATCTTATAAAACCAACAGCATGGAAATAAATTTCAGTTTCTTTAAAAGAAATTGTTTTTAAACCAGGAACGACCGACTCTTTGAACGATACCGGGTTCAACTTGAATAATACCAGAGATCTTTGTTTATTCTTCTCTACGTCTTGATCAGTGTTGCAGTCAGAATGATTTTATTTTGCATTTGCATATCTCGATCTTATTTAAAAAGTTCGATTACTCAGAAATACGCACACACCCACTCTATGTTTTACACATTTTTATTTCCCATCGACTGTTCAGTGTCCACGTCATGTCAACCTCATGCTCTGTAAACCACGCACAAATCCCAACAGGTCTTTTAGCTATTCGTTTTACAGTTCCAAATTTGTCCCACTTCTAAATAGATTGATTTTAAGTAATTGCTCCCCTCCTCCAACATTTACATGTTTTCATTCACAACTGTCCCTCCTTTATCTCACAATTACAATAAAATGTAGCTAACAACACAATGGCCCTCACATCCTTGAGGCTGGACACCTCCTCTAGTCATGCAGTTACAGAACGTTCGGGACACTGTATTTTTCTTTTCAAGGGTAGCCCTTGGTATTACAAGTATAAATTATACTAAAGAGACAACGAATAATCCAGTAGAGTATGGTCCTAGTTACTCAACAATAAAATAATAAACCGCATGTGATGGTCATTTCAATGAAGACTAGAGCCCTCCACTGTCAGTGAGCTAGAGGCAAAGCAGCAGTGACGAGGAGCACAGTTACTGTCAACCAGAAGAGGTCCTCCAAAATTCGTCTAATCCAGACACGATTAGAAGGCTGTTGGCTTAAAACCGCCTCGCTTTCGTTTGTCACTTCCCAAGGGAAATAACTCTAATGTAAGTGAAGTTGCTGATAAGGGAAGGCGATTTTAATAAGCAAAAAAAAAAATGGAACTCAATTTTTATAATCCTGTTCCTTTTTTTTATTATTCCTCTCTTTTTTATCGCTATTCTTTTGTCAGATTTTTTCTCCTTTTTTCCCGTTTTAGTTCAGCCATTTTTTTTGTGACGACGCGTGGGAAGAAAATAACGAAAGCCGCTGTATTCCTTATTCGTCTCTACCTGTAAGCACCTTTCTTGTGTTTTGTGTGTGTGAGAGAGAGAGAGAAAGACGATGTGTATATAGCAGCTCTCAGTCAGGTGATTTTGGGCACAGAGCGGTTTTCGATTAGCTTTGTAACGTCGACTCAGATGTGCTATGTAAGTAATACGTCTTGAGTTTCACTCGTCATCATTTGTTCAGCGTTGGCAAATAGTCACAGAGAGAGAGAGCATTCACACTCTTCAACCATTTTCGGTCCTCCATTTTATTTTTACATATCTTCTTTAAATCTTCCTGTCGCATAGAAATGAAAATTTTCGTACGACTTAACTTTTCGTGTCTAATTACCATACCCACTTCCTATAAAGCATTCATGTAGATTGAGTTGTCTTGTTCTTTTTTCCCCATTGTTCTTTATCGTCCTTCGCGATTTTGCAAGTCTGTCATGAAAGTCTCAAACCATGCTGTGCCTGCTTCAAGGCTCGTTGTGACGATAAAAGCAAGATCGCTCCATAAAACGTGATTTGTGCCCTAGGCATGAGGGATCAGATAACAGGCAAATAAATCTGAATGAAAAAAAAGCAAAGTCCTACGAAAAAGGACATGTGTAGTTTTAGTACAACAAATAACACTACGTGAATGTAAAGTGTACATCTTGTGTGAAGCTGTGTATATCTACATCAGTCCTTACTTGAACAGATGTCTCACAGACTCGTGCTTGTACTCAAATGCGAAAGCAGAATACTTTATATCTTTTTTCTGTTATTGACAATCTGACATTTGTACGTCACGAGGCTGTGTGTGGGTGTGTGTGGGTGTGTGGGTGTGTGTGGCTGTGTGTGGGTGTGTGTGTGTTGCCGACAGACTGCTGGGGATTGATAGCTTCTTCTGTAACATGAGTGGCCTTAGGAGAGTGTGCCAGTCTGCGTGTGTGTGTGTGTGCGCGCGCGCGTCTGTAAACATGCCAGATAGAGTATACCTGTGTCCGTCTGTGTGTTCTGAAGAAAAGCCTACTCAGTTAACAAACCCGCCTAAAAAAATGTCTAGATTTTCGGCTTTAATATTCAGTTCAAAAACGACATTTACTGTATACTAGTAAACAAGGTGTTTCTGTCTTCCTCCCTCCTTCCCCCACCCCCCACATACACGTCTTGTAGGTCTACCATATTGCCTATTGGGCATTTTGTTCCAAGTCCTAACTGGTAAATTGTGACCTTGACCTTTCTCCCCCTCGTTCGTCCCTGTTATCAGCGATCGTGTCACCTCCTACGGGCGGACCCGCTGGGTGGACAGAGAAGATGGATATGGTCCATCACAACCCGACAAGAAAACCTGGAGCGGGGTGGAACGTCATCATGTCAGAATCAGAGGATATGGCAGTAGTTTTTCGGGGTTTGGTCTGAATGGAGGACTAGTGATGCGGAATGCTGGGCTTTATATTCGGGGTGGTAAGAGGAGATGTATAATGGCATGGAGATAGGGTTTGTAGTTTGTACAACTTTCACTCGTGGTTCTTGATCTCTCGGCAAGTTAACGTATAATCCTAGTCGGATGTGGCTCAGGTAGCCAGCCAGCCAGCCAGCCAGTCGTTCGCTGTCATCCGAATCGGTCTACCCATGCAATCTCCTCCACCTATCTTATTACAGAAGATCTGCCTTTGGTTTCCTCTCATTGCCTTCAATTCGTCCATACGCTGCGGTCCAAAGAAAGAAGCGCTGCATTATTCATTCGTCTTCACGCATGACGTCGTCAGGGAGCACGTGGTGCCGCGTGATCGTCCTGTCGTTTCATCTTCTTCACGCGACATCTCCCACGTCAGCCGCGTCACAAGGGCGTGGACGAGGACGCACGAGGAGGTTGCCGCCAACAAACTACGGCAAAACTGGGACAGTCAAGCCTTCGGAGGTTAACTTATCATCGTTACCGTCAGCGATATCGTCAGGTGGGAGTGGGGGTGACTTCCGGTCAAAAACAGCAGTCGAGAAGACAAGCAGAAAGAGCGCCAGAGTTAATTAATTGAGTTTCTTTTCGAACAGCTGAAGATCTGGCATAATACAGGCCAAGCTTTGTGCTCAAAATTCTTAGTACCACATATATATATGGTTAGTAAAGTTCGTGTGCAATTTAAAATAGTTGTAACTGACAGTCAGTAACTTTGTAAGTATGTGTGATAGAAAAAAAATGTAAAAAAGGACTCGAAAGAATGAATACTTAATTTTGTTATTGTTCTTGTAAGTTTTCAACATGTCCAGCATCATTACTACTGCAATAGGTAATATGGTTCTGTAGTTCTCGGGAAACATTTTCAAGCTGATTGCCATCAATCATATCAGTTTCCTAGCTTACAAGATCGAGGTTTGGATGAACAAACATTAGTTTTTCTCATGTCCCAAGCTCAAGTGACACTCGTCTTAATGACTTTTTGAACTTGCTTCAAAGATTTCTTTTACAACAAGCTTTATAATCGTTTTGATTGATTCTTTCTATAAAATATACTTACAAAGTTACAACTATTTTAAATTGCATTCAAACTTTATGGATATCTTCGTGGTTTAGGTTGAGCTTTATGTTTGAACAATGGACATCTTCTCAATGTACAAGTATCATGTGATGTAAAGAGGTTTTGAGTGCGCGTTCAACGGTTGTCAAAGGGTGTTTTAAGGAATATCTTTATTTAACACAGGATTTTTTAACAGGATGTATTTAACACAGTATTTATTTAAAGTACTTCTTTCGTGTGTCTGCTTTCCTAATTACCCACCTGCCTATTTGTCTACCTTTCCTGCTGCTTGGCTGTATGTATGTATGTATGTAATTATTGGAAATATTCAGAACTCTATCTTGGAAGTAGCAGCACATCGTTTCTGTGGGTGTTTACCCTGGAAGTCAAAGGCTCTACCCTTCGGCACACTGAAAGACTTCCTAGTGCACGTACCCACCACCTGCTGTGACCTGAGCCTTTACGCCATCCAGGTAACATGAACTTTTTGTGCGGACTCTAAGCACCCAACACTTAACCCTTCCCACCCATTGGCCATCCTTAATCATCTTTCCTTTCATCCTCTTCCCTCTCTGATTACAGGGACTGATGACTAGAATCCCAGTGTGTACTGCATGGCTTCTGTCTGCAGCTGGCCAACTATCTGTTTCATGTGAGTGAGAACAAGACATTCCGACAGCGACAAATAACCTCTTGAGAAGGAGAAAGACTTCAGTTGTACTCGAGGTTCAGAATCTTCTGACAAAACTAAGAGCTTTGATGTACTGAGAAGTTTATGACAAGACCTGAAAATTTCATCGGCCACAGTTTCTCTCTTTTGATGCCAATACTTATTGCTTGTTTACATTTTTCATTTCACATCTTTATCTGTTTTTGTATCGCTAAGGAAGAAGTGTACGTAAAGAATCCTTGCGTGGTAAGTGGGGTTATTTTCGATAAACAAATGTTTGCGATTAGATGATGTACCAAGTTATTGAGGGATATATATGAGTTATAATGTGACTATAGAGATCAATAAGTTTACGAAATATTACGTACTTCATGTTTCCAGAAATATTTTTTTACGGGTATGCGAGAAGTTACACTGTGTGATCTCATGTCTTCACGAACATTTCCCAGCCTAATATTTGTCTGTGCCAAATGCTAGTTAGTTCCTTAAAACTAGACTTTTTCCAAGTGTCATAGAAAGTATATCCCTTTGCAAGAAATTCGCCAAAGCAAGGAATTCTAAAAATCATTAAAAGGTCTGCCGATGGATCACAGATTTTTCTATCGTAATGGAAGATGTTGTGTAGCTTATTATCGTGGTAAGGAGGACAACAAAGGATTCAATTGATCCTCTTTACCCCTGTCTGTTCTGTAGTATTGTCTGCTGCTACTCGTAACTCTTCTCTGCAGAGATTCTCTAAGACAACACAGTATGTTTATCGTTCTTCGCGAAGGAACTTGAGTATAATGAAAAGGTCGTCCTGTATTTGTGAACATAAATTTTTTTGGAGTTGTGCGGAGATCTTGTTCATCTTCTCCTCAGAGAGCCCGGTGTGTCGTTTTCTCGAATGGACAGTGCTTCTTGTCTGGCCACTATTTGGTGTTCTATTTACTGCAGATCGTGAAGACGATGTAAGTCGCCCTATTTCATCAGCATTGGCCTTTTACTGCTCATGTCTTGGCGATATGCTATAAACCTAAGCTTTCCCTGTTGTTGGTTTGTCTCCAAAGAGATGTGTTTCTGTCATTCTGCTTTGTTCTGTAATATTGTCTGTAGCTACTCGTAACTCTTCTCTGCACAGTCTCTGAGACAACAAAGTGTGTTTATCTTCCCTCGCGAAGGGACTTTGTGAAATGAAAAAGGTCTTCCTGCATCTGTGAAAATAAACTCTTGGAGGAATATGAGGACGATCACATATGAGTGTGTGTGTGTGCACAAACAAAACAACAAAGCATCAACAGTTCAAAATAACATCATTTTGCGACCTCAGTTATGCCCATACTTTGAAGCACATCAAAATAAATTCTGCAACAGAGTGCAGCAGCTTCCAGTAGTCTCAGAGATGATAACAGGCCACGGCCAGCCACAAAAATGTCCGAGCCCTCATTGGAGACTTTATGAGGAACAACTATCTTCAAGAACGATGCACTCTATGTATGACAAGAATCGAATTGTCTAATGAAAAGAAGAAAAAACATCATCTAGGTTATAAATCCTCTCGCTAAGACATTAATAGACCTCTGAAAGTTTGAGACGAGGAATCGCCATACTTAACAGCCCTTCATAGAGTGTCGCGCAGCAACCAATTTCTTAAAATCTCGGGCATGAACACAATCCTACGTCCTTGTACCTAACAAGTTTTATTGAAAGCTAAAGAAAGAGAAATCTGAAGCTCTTCCTGGAGGTTTTGGAGGCCTGGTATTTAAGTTTTGAAGGAATTATTGTCTGAGCAGGGACTACAGTCTGTGGTCTGACGGGAGGCCAAGGATGCTTATTACGATGCTAACAGTCGCACGCCGTCTTCTGGCGGCTGGGTCGTTAGACACTGGTCCACGAGGGCAGCTGGGAAATGTGCAAGAAAACTCGTCATCAAATTCCATATGAATGAAGTGTTTATGTGGGTATTATTTCCGTAATAAAAAAGTTCTGGAGATCCTGTGTTTCCTCTTCGGATCGAAAAGAGATATGAAAGATTATAAGGCACTTAAAGCTGATACAAAGTGTTTGTCATATTTAAAGGATTCTTCATTTTCATATTTTCTTATTAAAAGGAGATTGAGGTCTGCACCTGGTTTCTTGACCTATTCATTTGTTCCTGATCTTTAAGGCCGGATTGAAGTTTATTAGCTTTGTACTATCCTGTGTAATGCTACCTATTAGAAAATGTCGTTTGCATTTCGCTGCTTATGAGAGCAAGAAGATGCACTGTTATAAAAGTCTGCATGAATTCTGATATAATTTTGACTGGCAGGAATTAAAGTCTGAAAGTTACAAAGTAAATGTTTCTCAAAGTAAATGATGTAGCCAAAGACTATGGAAAGTAAACAAGTATTTTCCTGTTGTTGGTTGGGCTATAGCACAATAGCCACACAGTCCTCATGAACATTGCAAACTTTTCAGAATAAGGTTTTAAAATAAAGGATAGCTATAACTGTACGTGTCTCTTTTTCCTAGCAGTATTTTATGAAAGATTTGGTGCCAGAGTGCAGTATCGTAATAATATAATATACATTTTTCAGCAAATGTGCTGCATTTTGATATATTTCTTTCTTTGTTTGTTTTTTGTTTTGTTTTGTTTTTTGTTTTTGTTTTTTTGTTTTGTTTTGGTTTTGGTTTGTTTTTTTATTTTTTTATTTTTTTTTGGGGGGGGGTTGTATTTGTTTGTAGAATTTGTGTTACATTAGAGCAGGAATGCTTCATTATCACCACTTGAATTTTTTAAATAAATCAAAATTGTGATGGAGGTCCTGCAATTTGTTGTGTTTTACTAAAGCCTTTATACACCGGCATGCTACAATAGGTGCTGCCCTGTGGTAATTTTATAAGGCGCATTTGATGCTTACCTGGAGTTTGTAGTCGTGCATTTTGTTTATGTTCAGTTCACGTATCAGTATTTCATAAGACCACTTTGCATTCCGTGAAGGGGAAAGGCGCTCTGTTATGACTGTTGCTGTTAAGCTGACGTGTCCAGCTGTAGTGTTGTTAAAAGGTCCTATCTGGCTGTGTTACAATAGGACTCATCCTTTGATAGATGCCAGACATTAAAATCTCAGCCTGCATCAGTAATTCAATGTGTCAGCTCTCTTCTCATTCAAAATTGATTGAAAACTCATTGAAAATATATCATGGTTCCTTGTCTCATGACATAATAATCTCATCGTAAATAACAGTTTCTCACTTTCTTTAAGTATATTTTTATTTATAGATAACTGTCCTTCTCACGCGCAATACTTATTTTTACATTTTCGAATTGGGAAGACAAACAAGCCGTGCAAGTCTCGAAATGAATCCTAGTTGACTCCCCTTGTCGAGTTATTTCTGTCGAAATTCTCTCTCCACGAATAGCTCCTGACGGATGCTAACGAATGTGTAGTTTGCCTGCTGGCAGACTGCTTCTTCTATGATTCCGTCTTCACTGGGCTACAGGGACCGTAAACATCCAGTTGGGGGGACAGGGGGGACAGTGTTTGACTTTTTTGTTTTATCCCTACGTGCAATTTCGCCCTCGTACAATGGGAAGAAACGAAATCAGTTATCTGCTGGCTGCGTCGTGTTAGGGCGGATATGAGGATGGATGAAACACTGATTGCTGTTTAGGAATCGATCAGAGTAGAAAACATCATTGATTCCAGCGGCGCTGGGACTTTTTCGCCGGGCTTCACGTGGTTAGCAAATGGAAAAATCGATTTCACTGCCCCATTACGGGGCTAGAGAGGGCTTAAGGCACGAATTCTAGTGTCTTCAAGGGTCTCATTATACGGTCCTTTAAAAATACCCGCGGATAACTTTTGTCATCTGAGGTGAGAGTCACTGCCAGCTGACTGAACTTTCCAGTCCCGGCTCTTATGTTGTCTGTGAAATTCTCTTCCCGCCAGTCTCTCTTGAACAGAGAGCTTGGCCTGTATGGACCATCCACTCTATCCATCTCCCCTATCTCCCTCTTTAGGTGTACACACGTGTGTGTGTCTACTTGCTTCCCTAGGTTGCCTTCTTGCCTGTACGGCTTGTCTGTCTGTCTGTTACTCAGGTTGGCTGTCTCTGTGCCTATCTACCTGTTTGGTTTTCTTTTTCTTCCTCTATCGTCGTCTTTCTATAAATTTCTCACTTATTTTAGTTCTTATCAACAGACAGATGCTAGACGAGTTCCAGCTGCTTAACTTCCTAATCAATAGAGGTTATTTGAGTCTCTTGACATTCATGTTGTATGCCAGCGTCAAGAGAGGAAGTCGACAGCCGAGTGGTTCAAGCCCCAGCGTCCCCTGCCGGAAGGCGCACAGCCTAAAGGTGCGGACACACGAGAAACGTGAAATATGAAACTTTTCTGAAACAGTCCTATTTTTCTCCTTGCCATGTGACCTGTACTGTAAACGTTCCCTAAACGGTTTGGCCCTCTAGAACCAGATATAAAAAAATTGCGTCGCTATTAGAGTTGAGCAGCAGGGTGCTCTCCCCTTGTTTACCCAGGTTACAAAAGGGGTACCTGACCCCTTCATGGGTTAGAGATGAAAAAGCAGGGTAGAAGAGGAGGTATCACCATCCTCACAAAAAGCTAGCCTCACTCCCCAACGGCAGAAAGGTTAGGGTTAGATAGATATCTTTGTCATAAACATCATGCTTGTGTTTTACTTAATCCTGATGGCATACACATAATAGTTTACAAGAGATGCAGCTTTATAGATAATTTATTCCGGTTTTTCTGTAGCTATTTCTCCTCTTGCACGATTGATAGTTCTTGGGGTAAAAAAATCAAAATATTTGTACGCACCGTTGTTCATCTGCAACAAACGGCGTAGACCCTTCTGAAATCCGCGTTTTAATATTTCATTTTAAAGTTTAAAATTAATATTCTACACTTAGTGTAAGGCTGATCCGCAATAGATTCTTTTCATTTTCATGTGATCTTTCCACTACAATATGGAATTTTAAAAGTCGGATCAAACTTAATGTATTCTAACCTAAGATGTGTGAAACATTTGTATTCTTTCTACAAGGGGAACTACCATAGTCTGTGCTTACACTGCGTGTCAACTGATTCTTCTCTCCCAATTACTGCCCCTTCATCCACGCCTACCCCGATCCCCATAGTTCAAAATTAATATTAGGTAGAAGCACTTTCCATCAGACAACAGGCACCATCAATATTCCACTATTTTTTCTTTCTTCCTCCCAATTCTCTAGTGTGCTCACCCTCACTATTTAAAGAAAAAAACACTTTTCAAAAAGCAGTCGTCAGGCTTTCAATCGTGAAAGCTTTAAAAGTTCTGTAAGCGAAGGCAGCATGAAAGCTATTCCCCAGTGATTGTATTTTCATTTCTTTGAACCCGGAGACAGAGTTGCACACAAGCATCAGGTAATTGACACCGATCTCTCGACATCAACCTCATATTAAATACCAGACAATCTACTCGTGCGCAGTTTGATGTCTTCGGTGCTGCGGTGTAAACAGCGGGGTCCTTTCGCATCAGAAGAAAACATCTCAGCACCAACAAGTATTTCTGGGATCTTCTTCAACCAGCGGTTTCTCGCTGTCTCCATTGCTGCCTGTAACTGAGAAGCTGCACCTGAAAACAAGCGATCACGAGTTTAGAATTATTTTACACAAACGTGTTCTCCACAAGCCGCTAACAATACAGTTTAGTCTGTCGGGTGCTTGCCGGGTTTCTTTCTCCTTTCTTCTTATTTTTAAGGGCTTTTTTACTGTTTCTGTTTATGTCGATCAGTTGCAGACAAACGCTTTTGTTCAGTTTTGTTAACGTTTGTGCAGAATTTAAAAAAAAAACTAAAACATTCAACGTTTTCATAAGCCTCCCGCTAGTAATCACAGTTCTATTGTACACGGGCTCTTTAAGACAGATAAGTTCAATCATTAGTGTCAGTGAAAAACACAAAGAAAATTGCGACATAATTAGAGGATGAGGTTGGGGCTGAGAGTTTGTTTCGTAATTGAGTTTGGGTTGGGTTTGTTTTTGTTTTTGTTTTGTTTGTTTTGGGGTTTTTTTGTTTTTTGTTGTTGTTTGTTTATTTGTTTGTTGTGCTTTGTTTTGTATTTGTTTTGTTTTGTTTTTGTTGGGGGGAGTTGGCTTTATGGCTTTCATTCTATTTCTAACAATAGCTATAAGTGTCTGACGTTTGTGAAAATTTGTTAGCATAACAAAGCCAGTTCAAGTTCTATAGACTAGCCTAAGTAACATATTATGGTCCCACTTAAGCGTATCTATTTATATTTCTGACGTCACTGTTTCAACCTCTTTCTGTGCATCAAGATGTTAAGCTTGGATCTCGAAATCAGAAAGGGATTTACTCCCTGACATGTCTCTCTTAGTGTGCTCAACCTGTTCACATGAATAACAAACTTTGTTCTAGCGTTGTTGGTTTTTTTTTGGTTTTGTTTTTTTTGGCGAGACTACTGGAGCAATAACAAACTTCATGCTGTTATTCTATAATACGGGTCTGGGAAGAGTTCCGGTTTTTCATGTTCAAATATTCGCTTGTTTAACGCTCCTCTTCAGGAAAAAATTGAATTAGCTGTCGTGTTTTCAGGAACATAATTAGTTTCCTGCGAGTTAACAACAACTTTGCAACATCTGGTAGCTTGTCCTTCATCTTTCCTCAGTATTTTCCAGTCCTGGCATCCTGCAGTGTTTGCAATATGTCTTGGATCGTACCTGCTAACGAATCTGGAAATCACATCAAGTATTTCATGCAAAAGCACGGATGTACATTCTGTGTTGACCCAGGCTAGTGCTCATTACCAACTAATGGTGCGTACTGACGAAGGCAGCCGACATTTCTGAGGTCTGGTCAAGAAATCATCTGATTCACTTCGCTTCTGATACAGCGTTAAGGATTTTCAATTATCCGATGTCTCATATGCCCCATTGTCGTAACATTATCTTAAACTTTTGCTATTCTTAAATTTTTTTAATGATGGTTTAGATTCTTTTCATCTTTCTAACTAGAAACTAAAGAAACCAACCAAGGAAAATGGATCAAGCGTGAAGCAGAAAAATTGTAGTGCTACCTGATTAGCAACTGACGGAACACAGCACTCCATTATCCAACAAACCTACAAAATCAAAATGAATGCACTAATTTCCCAAATTTCATATTATATGATGGTGAGGAAGGAGGATCCTTTAGACAAAGACAAAATGGAGGACCAGTCTTTCCGTTCAGCCTGGTTTTACCATGGACATGTATAGTAACACGGTTCGTGGTTTCACTTTTTCACAATGCAATATTTACAGTTTGGAGCTGAGTTTTTTGTGTCATCAGAAACGACATTATATATACAGTAACAGACTAAGAATACTCAGAGCAAACCTTTCCGCAAATCAAAGTGGGTGCAGATGGTCTCTGCTGCCCAGTCATCAAGCAGAGAGAACATACCACCAGGTCCATCTCGCTGTTGATCTGCACAAAACAAGAAACTTGAGCGAATCCAGCTGTGAAAGAATGTTCTCGGGGAGGTAAGCAAGACAGTAAACAACAAGGAGGACTTTGAAGTCTTAATGTCTGTTGACAGCGCGGTAAAAGAAAATAATCCCTATTGACGACGCTTTTCAGTTTTTTTATTTGTTTGTTTATGTCCCTGTTTGTAAGTGAGGGGGGGGGTTCTACGGTGGTGCATGACGTCAACAACAATCACCTGCACCTGCCCACAGTCACGCTTGACGTCACAATGGTCAGCCATAATCGTGACAGTTCGCCTTTTTCCGATATTGTCTCTTCTCCTTCACCTTCGCCATCGAGAAGAGGAACATCATGACCAGTCTTCGCTCTCTGGAGAACAGAGGTGCGAGTGAAAGGATTTTCTAGAAATGAAACGATAAAAGGATTCCGGCGTCAGGGTAAAATAGATTACACATGGGGAAAATCGTGATATCCGGTTGGCCGGAGGGGACAGCTGTGACGTGCACCTCGTAATCTAATTTTCAGTAGTTTGCCTTGCGTGCTTCTGCGCGTGAATACAAATGCCAACGCAAATAATAAATGATTATTTGGTCCATTCATTTGGACGGATATATATTATCAGGAGAGTACATAATCAGTGTGATGAGAGTATATTTTACATGCAATTGCATTTCCAGTTTAGGAATGGTTCTATAAACATATTTCTGATTTTGTTTGGGCATCGACATCACGTGTCTCTCTCTTCCGCTCTCTCTCTCTTTCTCTTTCACATAAACCACGTGTGAGAGAAAAGGTTATAGAGAACAAGAAAGCATGCACGTATTGATTGTGTGCACGTGTAAAATATTCTTCCAATTTTCTGCTTTTGTCCTGACCACGATCTTTTTTTTCATATATGAGAGGCGAACGCAGCAGGCAGTCAAACCTGGCTACTAAAAGACATGAGGTCGGCGACCGACCTGTGAAAGTCGATCAAACCCAGGATCTGTGAATAATGTATGTGTTTACTCAAACAGAGAGTGTGCTGTCTGAGTGTTGTGGAGAGGGGAGTATCGGTGCAGGGATCTGCGCATGAGCAGGAACAGGAAGAGCGACGGGCAAATCTGGGTGAATGGGATGATCGAGGGAGAGGTCGGTGAAATATCATTTACCCTAAATATGAATTGGAGAGTGAGAAAAGATAACATTGTGGCCATATGCGTAAAATCGTGTTGCACACAATTGCTAAAAGCCTGTGAGCAGCAAAAGTGTAACCACCACCACCACCACCACCACCACCACCAGTGTGAGCAAGATTGCTTCAGGTAGAAGCGCAGAGTGCAAACTTTGCTCATTCTGTTGCATCTGTTACTCGTAGTGATGGTTGTTGTTGTGGCAGCAATGAAGCATAATCATTAGACCAGTTGCCATTTTCAAAGTGTAAGAAGACAATTTCGTCTCCACAGGACACCAGTATATTACAGTTCAGCTGGATTATACACCTGGCTGCCAGATGCTCACTTAAGAAGAAATCCAGCTGAGAAAGCATTTGCTAGGGAAGGTCACCAAAACAGTGAAGGATAAGGACGACTGTGAAGACTTGCATGTTGCTGAATGCCGCAAGGAACAGTCGGCAGTCTTCGGGTTCATGTTCAGGTTCAGTTTCAGGGCTATGGACGATAACATCGGTACAAAAGCCTGTTGTTTTTAAACATAATCCTAGCTCAACAGCAGGAGACACGGCAGCAAGGTAATGACCATGGAGACCGGCTAGGTTTTGTTACTGACCTGTCCACGGTGCAGTTGCACGCAAAAGACGGGAATCTGTCTCGGGAAAGAAAGAACGTAGCCCATTCCATGTAAGGGCTCTTAAATTATAAAATAATAGAGAAAAGCAAGAAGATAGTGAAGAAACGCACCTTCAGCTTGCCCAAAGAGTGTTTCGCTAGCAACACATGTCATAGTCGTATCACCCATGCATAGAAATGGCTACATTTTGTCAGAGAGGCAGCATGGGTTATTATTGCAGTATAAATGCATTTTGAAGGAAAACATCGTCCGTCCCAGTGGTCCTGAACACTAAAACACCGCGAGTCCTTTTTACGTGGCTGCTGTAGAGATGCGTGTCACCTTGATTTATCAGGTGTCAATATTAAAAACTTGTGGCGCTAATGGCCGACATCTTGTGACTCCCAGAGCGCACTAGTGACAAGGAGAGATAATGAAACCCTCTTATATTCAGTGCGTGGGTTACCTAGTTAAGGTCGGCACAGCATGCAAGGTTTTCATTAAATTTTTTTGACTTTTGTTATTGTAATTTTCCTTCCTGGTTTTCAATATAGTCTTTGTCCTGTATTCTTTTTCCTGTTTAAATTTTTGTAAATTTCTGAATAAGCATCTATGTAAATTGGACGGTTAATTTATAAATAAGCATCTGTGTGAGTTGGAGAGTAAATTTATAGTCAGGCATCTGTGTAAATTGGAGAGTAAACTTATAAATAAGCATTTATGTAAATATAGATGACACACTGATATCGTCTTTGCGCTTCTCTCATTTCTGTCATTGTTATACAAGTGTTTGTTAGCTTGTTAGTGCCTCTTTAAACACTCGAGTCTTACGCTGCTTCTTGTGTCCTGCTGTGAATGTCAAAGTTTTACGGAGAGGATTCCTGATTGTCCTGTGACCAAGTTAATTACTGTGAGCCTCGTGACTGGAATCAACTGCAGAACTCGTCACACACAGCCACACACAGAGATCACTACACACAGCCACACACACAGATCGCCACACACAGCCACACACACAGATCGCCACACACACAGATCGCCACACACAGCCACACACACAGATCGCGCCTCTAAGCTACAGGGTGAGAGATGGATGATGGGTTTGGAGTGACTGAGCAATCTGTTTGCACGTCTCACGTCTCGAGCAGATCATTACTGCGAGTGGTCACTGTTCTGCTCGTGCGGTAAACTGTTGACAAGATTTCCTGCCATGGCGGGGCCCAGCGCCCTTCTCTAATGTAATTAAGTAAGAAAACCTTAGTTAAAATGTCGCCGCTGTGATCCTGTCAATCGATCTGCTGTTTTCCTCGCCTTTGTCCCTGAGAGAGACATTGTTAGTTTGCCGTGTCCTTCGCGTGTCCTTTCAATTTAATCTGCAGCCAAGCAGTGTCTTTGGGGATGTTTTCTGTTTGAGGTAACATGCAACACCTCTAAAGCAAAGACGACGACAGATTTTGAAGAAACCAGCGGGATAACAACAGTTTTTTGTCTTCTAACCTTCCAGCTCAATCACAGAATTTCAGTCTCTCGTCTACTCTGTCAATCCTCAAGTTCTCTCGGTCCGTCCATCTGTCTCGTCCTGTCTCCTGCAGCTGCTGCCCAAGCGGTTAAGTTTATCTCTACATACTGATGAATCGTTGTTAACCCTGTTAAGCAATGTAGCATTATTACAAGGACTCTAGGATGAGGTTTACAAAGTGTTTTCTTCCCCGTATGTAAGGATTGTGATGAGTCATCGTCTTTACACGAGGTCGCAACTTTTGCACGAATGTTGAAACACTTGCATTGACACTTTCAACTCTTTCTGTCAGTTATCTCGGCCAAACCCACCTATCACCGCAATTGATGACAAAACGCTTTCTTCCCAAGTCACTCCTAGGCGTGCGTGTATGTGTGTGAGAGAGAGAGAACAGGCTTTACATTTATAAGTGTATGAGTTTGTGTTTAAAAAAGCGATGAAGGCTTTCTTTATTGTCTCCCTCGCAATTCTACATATTTGAGTAACCAGCCTCAACATTCAAGCAAGGCCAGGGAAAAGAGGCCAAAGGCAGAGCCTTCCCCACATCAGTAACTCAGTCCTGTCCCTGAAGGTTCTGTAGGATGAAGCAGACTGTCCGCTCCGAGTGTCTCACTGCATCTGCGCCATATTTTCTTTCATGTCTCCGTTCGGCGAATGCTCTGTTTTCAGCCGTGATATCCAAGAAGAATCTTCACTGGCGGTGTACAAAAGAAAAAAAACCTTTTAACTGACTTTACAGTCTTTGCAGACTTTAGATCTTCTACTTCTTAGAGCGTGCAGGCACACACACACACACAAACGCGTGCGCGAAATAAATGCATATATATATACACTCACTCAAACACAAACACAATAACTACACATACACATATGCACAAGCTCACTCATCCGTTCACACACATACTCATTCAGCAGTTACATGCAAGGCATTGCTCTTTTTGAACATTGCTTGACTCCCCCAGTTGTATTTATTTATCTTATTGTATGCAGATAAATGGCATCATGAAGACAAAATGATGACTGGATTTGTGCCAGACCTTCCGTGCAGGCCTGACGAGAGGGGGGGACAGGGGGGTCTGGTGTACCCTGGCCCGTGGCTGTCAAGGGGCCCGGCCTTGGTCAGTGGATTTTTTTCTTCTTCTTCTCCTTTTCTTTTTCTTTTAAAGAAAGGTCTAAGGACAGAACATCCAAGCATTACACATGCAGAAGTTGAGTTTGAGTGTAAACATACATTATATACTGGGAAAATAATTTACGATTACAAGTACAAGGGGCCCGGAGAGGTCTGTCCCGGGGCCCGGGCTGGCTCTCGGCGGCCCTGCTTCCGTGTGCTCTGGAGACCTCTTAATGCTTCTTTTGAGATCTTTAGGACAAGCAAAATGTCGATTATCAGGTATTCGGCTGTACACTTTCAGATGTCGAATGAACGGAACAGCTCGACCTGATCGCCCAACTCTCATAGACTTTGATGGTTATAAACTATAAGTGCTTCGGCTGATAGCTGTTTGTATGCATTAAAAAAAGGATTTCCAATTTCTCAATTTACGCCTCTCGTGAAGTTCAACGAGATCCGGAGCATCAGTCAGCGACGAAAACAAATAATGGAAGATAATTTTTTTAAACTAGGACAGAAAATTATACTCCTTAAAAATCTAAGAATCATTTAAATTCACGATATTACTAATTAAGTATTCTCTAATTACTATTACCGTCAAAAATTTACATATATTTCTTTTTAAATCCAAACTGAGGCATACTCACCTTAACAGGTTTCACGTGAATAATTTACAGTTACTACGTCTGATTAAGACTGCACTGGAGAAAACGGTCAGGTCCTCCCCGTCGCAGTCAAGGGCACACGAGCGGCATTTCTCGTCAATCTTAATCATCGCCATTTGTACGACAGCAGCCCCTCGATGACGCTGATACATTAAAGGAAAAATAAAAACGGTCGTCAGGAGACGCTCACACCCACGCTCGCACTCACCCACTCCCACCAAAATACTCGCCATCCGCTCATGTTTTCCGTTATCATTCAAACACACGTTTTAATATAAACAGTAGAGTTGTGAAATATTCAGGGTTCAAAGTTAACCTAACCTCAATATGCATTAAAAGTCTTATGTCTGTAAGCATTTATCTGTTAGAGAAATGGATTTTGTATGAAGTTAATTTTAAGGCTAAAGTGTGTTTATAACAGTTTGCAACGATTTCACTAGTCCCACTTCTTAGTTCAGATGAAGACTGCTAGGAATGTTACTAAATCTCATTTATTCCTAAACGTGAACGAATCTGTGACGATACTGTGAAGACCAGTTGCGTTCCTGAAAGTAAAGGCACCTTCAGGATATTGAATGTAATTTTATTAGTGTTAGTAAAATGGTTATCAAACAAACACTGTTCAATATTTGAATTTACTTTTATGCTGTTGATAGGTCCCTAGGGTTTGTACTTCTCTTTCTCTGGCCCCAGTATTTGAAATGCCTTGCCTCTTGTCTCTCAGTACAGTTTAAACGCTACATGCATTCCAGTCTTTAAACCGATCTCAGAAGTCTTTCGGAAATACTGTAATGAGTTTACCCTGACTAATAATGTTTACACATTTTCCTCTCGGCGTTCCTTCATGTTCCTCGCAATGTGTATGTTTGGTTTGGTTTGGTTTGGTTGGTTGGTTGGTTGGTTGGTTGGTTGGTTGGTTGGTTGGTTGGTTGGTTTGGTTGTTTGCTTGCTTGCTTGCTCGCTTGCTTGTTTGCTTGTTTGCTTGTTTTTTTGTTTGCTTGTTTGTTTGTTTGTTTGCTTGCTTGCTTGCTTGATTGATTGGGACGCCCTTCTTTGTCATCATTACCGACTGCTCCTTGTATCTTGCAGAGCGCACTGAGCTCACCTCCGTGTGGGGAATTACGCTATATATATATTGTTTAATTGATAATTCATCCCCTTAATGTCTCTTGTAATTTGTTTTCCAAAAATTGAGCTGTTTTACTTGTGGTGATCAGCAGTGTATTGTAGTCCTGTCGCCGAAAACACTCAGTTCGCCGCTGGAATTCCATTCATATCTGTCCTCTCTTTATCGCAGTTGGGACAGGGAAAGAAAGAAGAGAGTGAGTTTAAAAAAAAAGTTTTTAACCCTCCCTCTCCTCAACCCCCCCCCCCCACTCGTTCTTCCCCAACTCTCATTTTGTGATACTCTTCTGCGTTTCAGCTTTTGTGAGGTCTTCCTAGACATTTTGTACAGAGGCACAGGATAGAAAATTCTTGAAAAGAAACACATTTATACAAATAATTCTGCTTGTACGCTTACGTGTAATCTTTGCTGCTTTACCGCTCGTCTTCTGGTGAAGATTCTTCGATGTTGTACGGATTCATTTATAAGCAAAGCTTTCCTTATAGAGCTTCTGACTGGAAAAGAAAGCATTAAAAATAATGACATTCGGGACAAACCTACGCTAATTCGCACAAGAATAATTTTATTTGTTTTATTTGTCTTGACCTGTGTGGGCAGAACAGCTCAGATTTTACTTCTTTTTTCTTTTTCTTTTTTTTTTCTTTTTTTTTACCCCTGGCGAAGCAACAAGATAACAACTGCGGCTCTCGAACGTACTGTGTACTGAAAAACCGGCAGACGAGTGCACAGCTTAATCCAGCGCATGCGCATGGTGAGTTATCTGTTCCCGCGCATGAGACGGCAGTCCTTTTAATTATTCTCTCTCTCTTAAGTATACTAATACTCAGAGTGTGGCAATATTTGTGTGTGCATGTGGTGGGTGAAATCTGTGCAAATCCAAGCCGTATGTCTTATCTTAACCAAAACAACTGCTTTTGTCTACGGAAAAGATATCCACTATGTTTGACTTATTAATCTAGTCCGGGGAGTACATTGAGCGTTGGCGGCTTGTCGGGAGATGTAAGTGTTAGTATAATAGTGATCTGACCATTAAATTAGTACTCCTATGGAAATCGGAGACATCCTCCTCAGAAATTCTAGGAAATGCATAGTTTGTATATGCGTGCTTTTGTCGTGTTCACACAGAGTGGTGAGAGTGAAGAGAGTGAGTGGGGACTGGTTGTGCTTGGCCATGACATGAGGACACGGTGCTGTTTCCTTGTCTATGTTAAACAACGTTTGTCCAGGAATGACAACATCAGACGATAATATCCTGACTGTAGCTACTGAGGAGAATGCAACCACCACCTCTCTCGGTTCTCACCAGCCCCCTTTCCTCTCTCAGGCCTTCACTTAGTCCTCCGTGCCACTTACTTTTGGCGTTGCGCCAAATAGCCTGGAGGAAGGGCACGTAAGCCCTGTCTGATCCTCCTTACGTCCGCGCTTTGTTAAGTCCGTGTGACGCTCATTAGCCGAGCATGCTGTAAGTTTAAAAATAAAAGAAGGGGAGTAAGGGGAAGTGCCCTTTGTCATATAGTGCGGCCCATGGAGCCATTATCTAGACGACCCACGCCGTTGCACCAATAGTGGATCTTTCGCGGCCCATCGTGTCAAAAAAGTGTTTATGAACTCATTCCACGAGCAAGCTTGAAAGGATTTTTGTTGTTATGCGCAAAATTACAGTAAGCAACACAAAGCTATGAAATCCTGGCTTTGTTGACAATCTTCAAATGCTCACGCAGGCGATAGCACCCTTTCCTGATATCTTGACGATCTGCGGGTAATCATGACGGATGGGATGGACGAAAGAAAAGTAGTGGTGAAAAAGACATTAGAGGCAGACAAAGGGAGACCACACAGCGGTCCACAGAGACGTGGAAGGGTGTAGGGGACATGACTGGTGAGCAAGAACTGCGCCAGAGTCGTATGATCGTACCCACTCGGAGTACCTCAAAGGTCTTCATTGAGACGGAGGTCGTGCAATGATTGCAAGAAAAACATATAGGTGTTGACTATAAAGCACTCTTTGTCTTCAGTTGCGACAATCTCTGTTGTAATCCGCCATTGCTTGAGCAGGAGAAAGTGGGATGGGTGTACACTTACTCCGCAATACGGAGGAGGAAATAAGACTTTTAATTCCCCCGTAAGAGACGTGGATATGACGAGCAGATCGTGGAGAAAGGAGGGCATGGGCTGGCGGCACGGCGGCTTCCCAAAATTCCTCGCCCGCGGAGAGAAAAGGCGTCTCCCAGACGGATCGCCTTTCCTGTCGTTTATCGTTCAGGAACTCGTCTCACGACTGCTGCAGCTCATTTCGGAGCGGGGTCAATAGCAGCTTGTCAGAGAGACGGCGCTAATGGAATGGACCGCTGCTCCATCCAAGACAAACGTCTGCAACCTATTGCGCAGACGCAGACGCAGATCGATGACGTCACGTTACTGTTCAGACTGGGCACGTGCTGATGGCCGCCGCGAAGCTATGGACTGAGAGAGAAATAGGAGGAGCGTTGCACGTGCGGCCTCTCCGTTTTCCCCGCGCATGGAATTGTATGTGTGCTGCTCCCTACTTCCACTCCCCGCCACCGCCATCACTAGCCGCCTCTTCTAAACGCCATGACCGCCAGAGGTCGGCACCTCCAGCGGATGTGATTTCGTAATGAGAAGAGAGTGACAAGGTTGTGGTCTTGCAAATATGCGTAGACTGATGAAGACCCAATGCTAAAGTGCTCGCTGACGATGTCCATCAAGAAAGGACCCTTTCGTTTTCTGGTCACGGATAAAGCATAATGAAATCCTGCTACCTCTCACTCACGCCAATAAAATAAATATAAAAATGTCATGAGATACTGGATACAAATATAGAGCGAAACAAAATGAAATAAACTGGTTTCGATAAAAGAATGTAGATTAGAAAGTGTTTGATGACGATGATGCGGTTTTTTTTCAAGGGAGATTAGTTTAAGACAGAAAGAAATGCGTTATATTGTGCCTTTGCAGAATAAACTGGAGGTCAGCGATGTTCTATCTATCTATCTATCTATTCCTCTTCGTGCATCAGGTTGCACATAAGGCCTCAACCAGAGTCCGCCACCGATGTCGATCGGCTGAAACCCGCTCTAGGTGACCCCATGTCCAGCCCTTTCCTTTCATCTCCCTTTCCACTGTTCTTCTCCAAGTTTCCTTTGGGCGGCCTCGTTTTCTTCGGCCGTCTGGAGTCCATCGTAGGGCGACTCTGGAAAGGTCTGCTGTCTGCTGGCGGAGCACATGTCCAATCCATCGCCAACGCCTTCGTTGAACCTGCGTGGTGATGGACTCGGTTTCAGTTCTTCGGTGGAGTTCTTCGTTGGTGATGGTTTTTGGCCAAAAGATGTTAAGTATGCGCCTGAGGCATCTGTTTTGGAAGACATCAAGCTNTGAGGCATCTGTTTTGGAAGACGTCAAGCTTGTTACTGATGGTTTTGGTCATCTTCCAAGATTCTGATCCGTAAAGGAGGGCGCTGATCACATTTGACTTGAAGATTCTCAGCTTGATCTTCTGGCTGATGTTTCTTGCCTTCCATGTGCTCCTGAGTGAGGCGAAGGCCTGGCTGGCTTTCGCCAGTCGGGCTCGAATCTCCATCTCCGCATCCCCGGTGTTTGACATGTTTGACCCAAGATAGGAGAGACTGTCAACTTCCTCAATCTCTTCTCCATTTAGTTTGATGCTGTCTTGGACTCTGGCGTTCACTCTCATACTTTTCGTTTTCTTTGTGCGGACCTTCAAGCCAAGGTTTCCAGCTGTTTCTGAGAAGGCCTTTGTTTTTTCCTGCATGTCTTGGTGGCGGTGTGACAGCAGGGCAATGTCATCAGCAAAGTCTAAGTCTTCCAGCGCTGTTGTTGCTGTCATAGTCATGGTCCATCTGATCCCTCTCCTCTCACTGTCGGTGGAAGTCTTCATGATCCAGTCCATGGCCAGGATGAAGAGGAACGGCGACAGAATGCAGCCCTGCTTCACCCCGGTACTGACGTTGAAGGGGTCTGTGAGCTCCGTGTCACAGACAACCTGGGATTTGAAATCGCTGTACAGCATTGCAATGACCTGAACAAGTTTTGCAGGGACTCCGTAATGCCTCAGGATCTTCCATAAGGACTCGCGGTGGATGCTGTCAAAAGCCTTCTCCAGGTCGATGAAATTGTACAGCGGTGTGTTCCATTCGTTGCTCTTCTCCAGAATCTGTCGCAGAATGAAGATGTGTTCGGAGCAGGATCGCCCAGGGCGAAATCCCGCTTGCTGTGGTCGGAGGTCAAGAGTTGCCGTTAGTCTTGACAAAACAATCTTGCTGAAGACCTTGCTGGTGAGGGAAAGAAGTGTTATGCCCCTCCAATTATTGCAGTCTCCAAGATCTCCTTTCTTGGGTAACTTGAAGATGAGCCCTGTCTTCCACGCAACAGGGAGCTGCCCTGATTCCCAAATTTGCCTGAAGATTTCAGTCAGCTTGGGAGCTGTCACATTCACATCTGCTTTCAACATCTCTGCTGTTATTCCATCTGCCCCTGGTACTTTGCCGCTCTTCATTGTCTTGACTGCTGCTGTCACTTCTTCCAGGCTTGGTGGGTCTGCGCAGATGTCAAGGTCTATAGCTGCTGGCTGGATGTCTGCAAGCTGAGGGGGATCTGGTCTGTTCAGAACCGACTCAAAATGTTCCCTCCAGCGCTGTAGTTTTCCTGCCTCTCCCTCGACGACATTACCGTTCACGTCTTTCACTGGCACATCACTGTTCTTAAACCCGTTGTTTAGCTGTTTGTTTATCTTGTACAGTGCCTTCAGGTCATTTTTACTTGCTGCATTTTCTGCTTCATCTGCCAGTTTCTCTATATGGTCTCTTTTGTCGGTTCTTGCCATCCTCTTTACCTCTTTGTTTAGTTTTGTATACCTTTGTCTAAGTTGTTCCTTCAGGCGTTCAGATCTGGTGCTGTTGATTCTTTGTTTGACTGACTTTC
>SRHC01003356.1:21720-59386 GCA_004794325.1 Pomacea maculata | reverse complement strand
TATTCCTAGAATATGGCGAAGGCATCGGTTGGTAAAGGTCTGGAGCTTGTTGTTGATGGTGTTTGTCACTCTCCAGGTGCCAGAACCATACAGTAGGACTGCCTTCACATTGGTGTTAAAGATGCTGGTCTTACTGCGGAAGGATAATGCTCGGGAGTCTGTTGAAAGCATGCTTGGTCTTGTTAATGCGACTTTTGATGTCATCGTCCACTCCACCGTCCTTGTTGACAATGCTCCTCAGATACGTGAAGCGGTCTTTTTCCAGGATGTTCTCTTCTTGAAGTTACATTGGGAGTTCATGCTTGATGCTTATTCTCATCACTTTGGTCTTCTTTCTGTTGACCATTAAGCCAGTCTTCTCTGCTTCTACTGCTAGCTCAGCAATTCTGTAAAGTAGGCTTACACTTAGCCCTATCCCTGCCTGTCGGGAAAGATTAACCTAAGCAGACTAAATAAATTAACACAGAAGACAAAATAAATAAAATAAATATTCAATAAATCAATAAATACAATAAAAAAATAAAATAGAATGTGAAAACACAAGTTGTTAGGTGATAGAATGTCCCAGAGAATAGACACAGTAAGTAGTTAAGCCACTTTTTTGTGGGCGATTTTTATTTACAGTTTAGCGCCTAAATTTTGTCAAACATTTAAGCCACCCCTTTATATAAAAACGTGGCGTACTTATAATTTCAAAAGCATTAATTGCTTTCAATTTTTTAATAGAAGTTGGTGAACCGGTTTTATATTCGAGTTTAAAAGGACAGAAAAGACTGACTTTCTCACGTGCATAGAAAATCGTGCTATTAGTTATCTAGTTTCCAATAGGTTATTACAATGCAAAATTTATATAAAACACAAAACCAAGAAAATACTGAAGCTTATGAAACTATATCATCAGCTCTGTCTACTAGTGTCAACATCTTCCTTGTCTCGCCTTTTTGGAAGAGGACGGCGAAGGAACAGACATGGCTCACAGTAGAAGTCCCTGAACAGGACCAAGTGTCTGGCTTCTTCCTTCTGTACCAGGACAGGACACTGACCTCTGACCTGCTAAAGTTGTATCGCAAGTCAGTGGCTTAGATCCCCAGCTGTTGACCAGATGGTGGACGGTGACTTCCCCAGTAATAATCTGAACCTGCACATTCCATGAAATTCATTTTGATTGATCCAAAGGGTCTTGGGTGCGATATCTTAGTGTAGCAGCCTGGTGTATTATACTTAATTTGTGCTAAGTCCGGTGTTGATTGACTAGCAAGTAATCCTGGTCAGAGTTGCATCTTTACATCCTTGCTATGAATTTTTTTTTATTATTTTTTTGCAGTTTGATGTACAGTTAGTTGAACAATTGCTCTCATATGAGTATAGCACAACTGTAGGATCACAAAAAAGGTTTTTGAAATGTTACCCTGAGAAGTAAGAATAAAATGTGTCTCTTAAGACATTACTCAACGATTATTCGACGAAGAAATAAAGAATGAAGACAGAGAGGACTTCATCACTTAATAATTAATGGTCTTAACATATTTTTCCGCTCTATACAATGGTCGTTATCGGGCTTTCGGTCACTATGCATGAACATTACATCAGTCACAATGGTAACATAATTCAGAGTGTTTTCAACTTTAACCTAAGATAGAAGGAAACAAGTGGGAAAAACTGACTTTTTTCTTCAATAAAAAAAGTGAACAAGGGATGTTATCAAGATAGTAACCTTTGTTTTAATTTAGTTAATTTTGCACCATTAAAGAAAAAACAAACCAAACAAAACAAAAGCAAAAAAAAAACCTACACCGATCAATCAACACTCATGAGAAGTCTTTGCGTTATTCATAGACCTGTGCATTGATTTAAAGAGTTCTAGTTGAAATAAGCAGATGTATGTATGGAAGAAACCATAGTTGTGTCATGAAAAGATAGGTAGACAGTTGGACAGGCTGCTGTGCTGTGCCTTGAGTCTGGTCTAAGATCACATTTCTGCAATGGCGAATAATTAAGATTGAACAAACTGAAACTTTGTGTCATGCCTCGAAAAAAACAGTTCTTCTCGTAAAATAAATTATAACGCGAAAGACAGACAGAACCATACACACATTAAACAGTTATTGCAAGCGCATGTTATCACTGTCGTTACTTGTTTGACACTTGATGATAAGGCCCCGTATGCATGTAAATCGATGAGGACAACTCTAATTACCTGCTAGTCCCACAAAGCTAGTCGGGACCTCCTCCCGATTACGGTCTCTCCGGATTGCGCATGCACGAGGCGCTAGTCGCCCTCCACTCGCTCTCCCCCCTGGCTGCGGGAAAACCCGCTGGCTGTCAGTGGAGGTGAAGGAGGCTAACTACTTCCTATCGTCACCTCGTTCTTTCCTTACATCGAACTGTCGTCTCTGAGGTCCCACCTACTTAATAAGCAAGTCACTGTGTCAATGTTAGGTATTTGACCTTATTGTAGTCGAGTAACTCGGAGTGTGATCAGCGATCTCTCATTTTGTGTGTTTGTGTGTTTGCGTACCTCTGAAACTCTGATCGTGTTGTTTACTGATTTGCCCTGCGTATACCATTGACAAGATACAGAATCTTCACTACTTCAGGGATCCATCAAATCCATTTAAAATGTATGACTCGATTTGTTTCATCGTTTTCAATTTCGTCGAGCGAACATAACTTAGTCGAAAATGATTTCGACCATCACTTTCAACGAAAATGCTCTACTCCGCCTTTGTTGCAGGTAAGACTATAGTCACCACCACTATATAAATATATAATTAATAAGTGTAATTGATATCATTACGTTAAAAATATTTAATAATGTTAGCATGACATGAAAATATAATTATATGATAAAGCAATGGCGTATAACTTGAGATGGTGTTGATGACAGTGGTTGATGTTTGTTGTTATTATTGCTGCTCTCAGGTAAACATGAGACCACAAAACCTATACATATTTGGAAAGGAAAAAACTTTAACTTTGCAATAAAAGTAATGAAAATTCTCTACTTTCACTCTGGGGACACCAAAATTCAGTTTGCTATTCTTGGGTCATATGAGCAGAGGCACAGTTCTGCCCCATCCATTATTTTAGTGTTGTTTTAGAGTATGTAAATATTATTAAAAAATTAATGTCATTCTTTTTAAGTAAAACAACAAAGAACAAAGAAGCAGAGCAAAAAAGTAAAAAGTAAAAAGTGTCTCAAGTGTTAATGATAAAGACAGATGGAGGGAGAAGTGTATCACAAACGGCCTGTTACCTACATGATACCTACACTGGTGGTCTTAGTGACTGCTGCTTCGATGAACACTTTATACCTCGATGACTTTGAATGAACACCATTTGACTCAAATGAGGGGGAAGTAATGAAGACGAATAAAATACAATAAAATCTTTATTCATTCTTTTTTTCAGAAAATTACTATCTGACCTGTTGCTATTATATCAGCTAGTACATGATACTTCAAGGGCACGTAATGAGCAGACTGTTAAAAGAATTACCACCAGCCCCCCACCCCCCCACCAACTTCTCCCCTTCTCTCTATGTTCGTGTCCCTCAGTGTAACAATGCTAAACCTTGAAAAGTGAACCCAAGAGAAGGTCAAACATGTCTACCGTCGATTTCTCCTTAAGGTTTAGCTTTGCTGCTTGTGTCATTAAATTTGATTCATTCATTCATTGATCACTTCGATAGCTGATGACGGAGAGAATACTACACTAGAGAGAATACAGAACAGATCACCGGAGGGAAGGAGCAGTTCACCACCCTGACGATGATTTTGTGAGGACACAATACGGATACCGACGTGAGTCTATGAGAGAGTGAGTGTGGGAAATAAAATATTCTAAACACCTTAATTATCAGCTGCTCAATTAAAAACCTGGTGTAAACACACAACTTGCTACCAGTGACGTGTACAGAGTGTAAGGACCAGCCTACTACACAAACACTGGGTGTACGAGAGACACAATCATCATGTGACCTCCTCGTCTCGTGTTTCCTCAGTGACGTAGCTGTGACCTCGCCCTTCAACGTGTCACGCAGCAGGTAGATGACAGACAACATCGGTCTGAGGTCGACAGTAGGAGGTAAATACCAACATCATGGAGACAGAACACAATTTGAAAGGTGACCAGTTGCTTAATGGCCAGAAATGTTCTCTGTGTTTGTTTGTTTTTTTAATTTACACAAGTTGTATACCCGATTTCGTACAAATACACAACAACAAACAACAAACATACGTACAGTTCTCAGTAGTGTAACAAGTATGAGCACTAGTAAGTACAATGTACCTACCCTCTTTTTCCCGTGTACTTCACGTGACTTGACAGTTCTCTCGTGGGGATAGATGGCAACTCCGACTAACTCTTTGATTATTAGGAAAACAAGTTTCTATAATCACATGACAACTTCGAGTTCATCTTGTCGTAATCATCATCAACCTGCTAAACACCGTGTCTGTCGTCAACTGCTCAGCACCAGACCCGACATCACAGTCAGGGAGACAAACTCAGTCAGGCGTTTTCCCTGGTATGTGTCTCTCTTCCTTCAAAACCTCACCTATGTATGGTTGTTGTGACATGCGCAGTACACTCGTGTTGCTCACGTGATCACATTCTTTGCAAAGTTTTTTAGTATCAGGTTATTTCTACACGTATGGTGTTATCTTCACTCAAGCGTGGAGAGTTTCTCGTAGAAGAAAAAGACACCTGAGCAGCTTCAAAGACAGTAGAACAGACACAGTGTGTAGTGTAGACTGTCACATCGGTCACAAGATGGTCACGTGTCTAATTACCGATGCCTACGCCTCCACCTACCTTGCAAGTGTCAGGTGTGATCTTAACTGTAGAGAAGTAAACGTAGGTGGCACTTGACTAGAAGCACAGGTATGTGTACACATGTAGAAGACGATACAACAAAACGCAGGATGTATACATCAAAACATATTGTAGAAGCAAAGCAGTGACTTAAAGTAGCGACAAAATAGTAACAACTCCATGTTAAACGTGTACGAGATGATCATGAAGACGTTACAGTATATCATTACTTTATTAGTCTATAATAACACTTATAATCCACCATTACAGCTGCTCGCGTACTAGCAACACACAGCTGGGTATCTACGTACACATGTAGAGCACAGTGGATCGAATTTATACATACATTACATACAGTGGATTGAATTTATAGATACATTACATAACAACTACACTGATTTCTAAGTACGGTAACATAAGTTAGAACAGAGAAACCTCCCTACTTTGTAACTCCATTGCGAAAATCAAGAGTTTTACACAGTCCTACATGTACAGAGCACAATTACAAGGCTCTCTGAGAAGTTACCTGTGCCACATATTGTCTGACACACTACTTGTGTCACAATCATATCTGACACACTACTTGTGTCACAGTCACATCTGACACACTGCTTGTGTCACAATCATATCTAACGTGTGTGTGACGCCGGCTGGTTTAGTGAAAGAAATGCTAACACCAGGTGAGGACCTACCCCTAGGGGCGCCACTGTCTCCCATCGGACCTCTTCCCCCAGCTACACAGCTGCTTTCAATAAAGGGACAACAATTGATGATCAAAACTTGTATCGACCCGTCATATGCCATTTGTGACAGCATTTTATAACGTGACGTATGCTGTACGTGACACAAGCGTCTTCAGTGACCTCATAGTCTGTTGTGTCCTTGACGACACTTAGTGACGTAGCTCTCTGATCGACGTCACCCATGAAAGTGTCACGCAGCAAGTACGGGGCAGACACAACCGGTCTCAACTGGCCGACAGCAGGAAGTGAATACAAACATGGTGGGGAGAGAAATTGAACATTGCGGTATCTGACGTTAGGATGAAACCATTACTACACGTTAGCAACATGTGAAATATAAAATATGACATATAAATTATTGTGGATGTGATAGAGTTTTTTACAAACGGTCCTTGTGTAGATCTTTTCGATTTGCCGCGCCCTGCAATCCTTAGACCTACGTGTAACATGGACATTTACTAGCTCTTCCAGGTGTCCCGACACACATTGCCATCCACGTCCATACAGGTGACAGAGAAAAGAAGCAGCCAGTGGAACGGGGAGCCGCTTCATATGACACTACACTGACTACAGTGGAGTAGCACTCACACCCAGGGTGCGATTACACACAACTAAGGCAAGGACAGCGTGGCTGACCCTGATCACGTGGTTACCTTTGTTACAGGATGAGTAGACCGAGCAGCACTGACGCCCACAGGATACAATAATCAGGAAGTCAGAATGTGTTTGTGCTTGGTTTTCTCTCTCTGATATGCGCAGGACGAGTAAACAGACTGTCGGCATCTCTCTCATTCTTTACCTTTCTCAGCGACCATCACTTGCTGTTCACCCACTAGTCATGTGTCTGTCCATCTCACAGCTCTGCCGAGTGAATGAACTCAATAACAGCAACTCCTAAATCTCATTGCCCCAAGGATGCTTTAATGTTTTTCATAAGAAAGATATTAAAATTATGAATTAGATACTTTACTAAACAACACAATATAGTATTATAATGTATCTACAGATATACGGTTAAGTATTGCCATTATAATCAAAATAAAATATCAAATTACTAATAGGCTTTATCGTCTCATTATCAGGCATGTGATATCGTTTAAACTTTGCTCTTGGTCTTTTGGAACTTTCAACAAGTGTTTTTCAGAGAAATGTTATACTCCTCATTGAATATACTAAAATCTAGAAGAAGTACATCATATAGCTTTCGATGGTCGTTGTCTCATTATCTGGAATATTTAAAAAAATAATTTTTATTACAGGTAAAAAATAAGCCCAGTTGTTCAAATCTCTTTTGACTTGCGTAGTGAACAAAAAATATGTGCCTTGAAAATGAGGAAAATGTGAGTACAAAGGGGAGGCTGTACAAAGTGTTGTACTAGTTACTAGTAAGTCTTTACAATAAAAACACGACAACGGTTTGCTCTGAGAGCTGTTACTGTATCTTTTATTCTTTTGTTAAAACCTAAAACAGCCAAAGTTTCTGCTAACAAACACAACAACAAACACAATGGTGACTTTTGTAACATTATTAGTATAATTGGAAGTGACGTAGTATCGTCTGAGTCAGTTTATAGAAGTAGTGAGACTGACATGATATTCTCTGTCAGTGACATCGTGCCACCTCTGCTCTGTTTACTGCACGTGTTCTTAAGACATGACATCAACAACTACTCTACTTCCGTCTGACACACAATGGGAAAGAAATGTGTGACATTACAGCAATAGTTGCATTGTACGTCACACTCAGCAGTAACATCACCACAATGTGGTGGCACAATGTCACTTGTTTGTTCTGCATAAAGTATTATTCACGGGAAAGGGGAAATGGAGAAAAAAATAAAAACATTTCTGAGTCTTATTTTGCATTGCTCTCCAAACTAAAAGCACGTTCACAAAAAAGGAAAAACAACTCATAGTAAAGGTGGCTAGATTATGACAATCAATTAAGCATTACCTATCAATGCATACATCACAAATTGTATTATTAACACATTACACTTAAGGTTTTACACGCACCATGCCTCATATACAAATAGTGTTCATGATTAAAGACCATTTAAAGTATACAAAAAGATTTGATACAACTCGCGAAGCTCATCTGTGACAGGTTAGTTCATCATTCTCTTGGCTAGCATATCCTACAGGTCCTTACACAATAGTCTATCAGGTTGCTAAGCTACACAAACTATTTTAAAGTCTTGATATTTGATAAACATTGTGAAAGGAAGTTAATTAATATGGATTCCACGGTCGGCGAGCGACACAGGTCTGTAGGGTCACCGCAGGGGGCGGCTACGTCGACCTACCTCCAAGGGTCACAGAGACACGTGACTTGGGTCAGGTATTGACGTCATTGCCGCCTGCCGTAGAGGGATCCGTAAATCCTATGTTAACGTGACAGTTTTCTAGAGTGTCATTTATAACTGCCAAATGGTATGTTACACATAATGTTACAGTTACGTGACACTCACTTCAACTCAAAAGATCACGTGCTGCAGTCTACCTTCGCTAACAACAACTTGTGTACAGTGTGAACGCGAGCGAGTAACCCCTGACCTTCACATTTTACTTTCATTACTACTGCTCTAGACAAACACATACATTCAGTGTCTACACACGATCTATACAGTGTTTGGACAATGTTTATCCATTGTGTTTAAGGAGTACAATATATTAACATATAGATTGCTCAGACATCTGTAGAGAGATCTCCACATTTTCGGTTAGTTGACATAAAAAAAACTGTAAAACACTTTACAATTCGTGGTGGTTTTATTTCAGTACATCTCTTGTTTGCTGAAGCCGACTTTGTGTTCTTTGCTCTCCAAAAATTTACCAGTTTAGAACAGCTCCCAGAGAGTCATTAATACTGCCTGCATCAATGGACATTGTACGGACCATGATAGGAGAAGATGCTGCTACGCAACTGCAAGCCATTCCTTTGTCAAATGACACGGTTCACCGAAGAATAACTGAGATATCTGAAGACGTGTCTGATCAGTTGATCAGTCGTATAAAAAGCCAAAATTTTGCTTTGCAGTTAGATGAAGCTACTGACACTGCAGGTGACTCACATTTGATTGCTGACATTCGTTACGTGTGGGAAAATAATCTTCTGGAAGACTTTTTATTTTGCAAGAAAATTGAACGCAGAGCAACAGCCCAAGATTTTTTTGGGATTGTCGATGACTTCCGGACCACGGCATTTCCTGGAGTTCCTGCGTCGGCTTGTGCACAGATGGCGCTCCTGCAATGGCGGGAAAGAAACAAGGGTTGCAATCTCTTATTAAAAAGGTTGCTCCAGACGTAGTTTGGACTCACTGCATGATACACCGTGAAGTTCTAGCTTCCAAAGATTTGAGTGTTGAGTTGAACACAGTGCTAACAGATGTCATCAAAATGGTAAACTTTGTGAAGAACAGTTCTGCGAGATCTCGCCTGTTTTCTCTGATATGTCAAGACATGGGAGCCGACTATGACGCCTTGCTCTAGTACTGCGATTCAAGGTGGTTGTCACTTGGAAAAGCTCTCGCGAGAGTCTTTGAATTGCGGGAAGAATTGTGGGTGTTTCTGAAGGAGAACTCTTTCAGCAAGGTTGACCTGCTTACGAACGACCGATGGCTGCTGCTAATGGCATATTTATCGGACATATTTGAGAAGCTGAATGTTGTGAATACTTCTGTGCAAGGGAAAGACACCACCATATTAAAAACAACTGACAAGATGAATGCTTTCGTCCGAAAAATTTCGTTGTGGATACGCCAAGAAAATATTTTTGAAATGTTTCCGTGCTTGTGTAAGTGCAAGGCTGACAACTTGAATCTTGATCAGGTGAAGAATGTAATTATTGCCCATCTAAACGGATTGCGAGAAAGGTTTGAGCATTACTTCACTGAAATTGATGTGACTAAATACGATTGGATTCGTAATCCATTTCTGGCTGATCCTAGCACTGAATTTGCTTTAGTAAAATTTCATTAACAGTTATACTTCTTGCTGATACGAACTTTGTTCTTCCGTTGTTGAATTGCATTGATTTCCTCGACGCGGCGTACCTTTGTTTGTCGGGGGGGGGGGGGGGTCACAAGTAAAAGGTTGAGAACCCCTGTTTTAGGGTATTGGTAGTGTCTTTACTCCACACAGACCTTGCTTAGGGTTTATTATGGTTACAGACTGGAACATACAGCCACATGACTATTAACATCTCAGTGAACAGACAGTTAACTGATTTATTAATGTAAAATAGATATTTTGTGGTAAAGCAGTGCATGCCATTATTCTCGATGTATGTTATAACTTCACAAAAAAATAACCCTTTCAGATGAGTATTTGCTTGCCAGACAAATAGTGGATAACAGCCAGTATACATCAAACTTGTATACAACAGATGATGACAGCACTCAAGGTCGAAAAGAACGGAAGAGGAAAAAGTATTCACATTGTTTCTTGTTTGAGTTATAGAATGACAGGGATTAGGGAATCCTAAGGTTTGGAGAACAATTGACAAGAGAAATACAGATTCCCAGTATTGTAGTTCATTTCAATTTTTCATGAGGGTAGTATTGATATTATGATTGGTATAAAGACACAGACCTCGTGATCTAAGAAAATATAATGATGTAATGAGATAATGACGTGGTCATAGACTGAGAGTAGAAAAGTAGAAACACTGAAGACAACTATTGATGTAAGAGACAGGCACTTGACTACAAGAGGTGACACCTGACAGGTTTGTCAGAGTAAGTCAGCTTCAGGTTGCTTGCTGTAATGGGAGACAATCACCAGTTGTGACGTACAGCGGGGCATGAGGTCAAGTCGGACACAGCTAGGGCTGTACTGTCTTACGAACTCAGACCTAACTGACTCAAAATCAGGGTACTCCACACAAACGACGACTTTTCTCTTCAGATCACGAATACGACGTCCATCGGTCACCCACACCACGTCACTGCGCGCCTTTGCCACGTCTCCGATGTCCTCATCCTTCATCACGCGCACTGGGATACCCGCTTTTTGCAGTCCGTTTACGATACCCGAGTTGTCATTTCTGTTATACCAGTGCAACACTAGCACATCTCTCCATTGTAGACAGGGTGGTGTTGTGCCGACACTGGTAGAGGTTACTGCTGTTGATGTTGTAGGGCCACTATCTGTAAACATTCATAGTTTATTCTCTTGGTTACATGCCACAGATACCTTGTGTGCACTGACAGACACATGTTTATAAACAATGACATTATCACGTGATATCGTAAACTGGCAGTCACACCTTACTAAATCCTGACTAAAGCACACTTTTCTTCTCAAGACTGTTTACAGCCTATTAGTTATTTATCACACAGGTAAGTGTTTAACTGTAAACAACCTTACACTACACAATACCCACACCTACCCGTAGCACCAACACGGAGACTGTGTAGGAGACAGGCCACCTGATAACCGCACGTGACACAGTCACCTGGGAAGTAACCTGAGTGACCCTGACCTCGGTGATACAGTCGTGTGACTGGCGGGCCGTCTGTGTGGTCGGGTACACCTCGCTCACTGTACGGCATGACATCACTGTGTTTAGTGATCTTCTTGTCCTGGTCGACTTCCCTGACGACGGACGATAGACAGTGGAGGGGTCTGGTTAAATGTTCCACTTGCCAGCCGGCGGGTGCGTCTTTATGGAAACAACTTGCCGCCCACAGATGGAGACGAGGAACTTGTTTAAGCAGCTTGTTACAGAAAGTCTGGAAGTAGTTGACCCTGTACATGTAAATGTAGCATAGGATGTCGTGAAACTTGCTACACTGTGTACTGTCACTAATATGTGTGTTTATGCTTCTGTATTGTGTGACTCCTTATACAAAGTAACGTGCTACTAATGACACGTGTTGGTACTCAACTTTTGTAAGAGCCGATGTAACAACACATTTAGGTTCACACAACAGCATGTCCATTACATGCGAGACTCACTGAAGAATTATCACCTTATAAACACACCCGATAGGGTTTGTAGGATTAAAGAGAGCGTCATGTGTGTGTGTGTATCATGACGTCACACACTGTACAACTCACCTGTATTCACTTTGTACTTTATCAGCGATGACGTACAACGACAGTCCCTTCGCTTCCCGTGACAAGTCGTTGACGGCCTTCTCCACGTCTTTGCCGTCATTAAGATTATACTGTAGGAGGTGAGGCTGACCGGGTGACACACCTGCTGACTGTTGTGTCTTTACTGTCTGCAGCAACAGGTGATACAACATGCTGCACGCTACACGACTCCCCCTCCACGTACTGACAACGTAGACGTGGTGACCACACCGCAGCCACTGTATGGCCATCAGCAGCAGCACCACAGTTTTACCTGTACCGGACGGTCCGGTGACAAAGAGTGTGGGAGGCGCCGTGTGTAGCAGGTGAACTTGCTCCGGGAAGAGTGTGATTACAGCAGTATAGCACTCTCCTGTCCACCACACGGCCTGACCCAGGGTCTTGACACTCACACGTGGAGGACATGTGCATGGCACACTCACTGTTGTCGCCGGACCGCAGAAACTACTCAAATCAAAAAAGAAATTCACATTAAGATGCTTTTTTACGATACGTTGACTGTTGGCATTTTATTACTTAATCATTGCAGAAAATAGCTTAATATCAGAGCATGAATTTTGGAGCATGTTGTTATAAATTGACACTTAAAGAATTAGAAAGGAACAAAACAATTAATAAACCTTTGTAAACTTTAAAAGACATTATATTCTGCTCTATTAAACAGTCGAATCCCGTGCACTGTACACAGGGCAAGCCAGAGCAGTTTTCAATCTTTACCTGAGATTTTACCCAGTTTCTACAAAGTGGAGCAGTCAATAGGTCAGTGAAACAACCACTAAATGACGTAACATTCTATGACGTCTAAGTCTTCAAGGAAGTTACGTCATACGATTTTTAATTAGAGATCTGCGACTAAAGTAACACGAGTTTTACAGTATTCCGGATTTTCATCCAAACGTGGACACTCGCCCCAGGTAAACGTACACGTGGGCGATAGGTCGGGTGTAACTCTGCTACCTTCGTCCGCGAAGCGTTAACGGATACGCACGATTATGACACGTCCATCACTCAGTTCACAATGCGGTACCCAGCCCCCATCACTGCTGTTCCTCAAACACAAGACTTAACTGTATGTTATTTAATGTAACTTGATTTCCACGGTGACGGCAGACAGTCCTGACAGTTTTTTGTCACTGACTCGCCCCCTTTCTTTCGATTCTCGCCATCTTGGATTAACCTTTTTTCTTTTGCACTTTTATCTCCACGCATACAATTAGGGTTGCCGTTAATCAACCAACTAATAATCCACTCATCGGTTATCAACACCGACAAGAAGAGTACCAGTCCTACTGACCCTCTGCTCTGTCTACAAGTGGCGTGGTGGGCACGCTATACCCAGCCTGCAAGAGACGCGGGAAGGTCTTGGGTCCCTTAAGGGAACTGGGGCCAACAGGCAGGAGACGTGTAATCCTAAATTGACGAAAGTTGAGACAGGGGAAGGACGTCTGGGCGATGATAATCACCCGTATGTTTAGCTTTTTCTCCGACAGCGCGCTGCCGCACTCGACTTCGCAGGCCAGTTGACAAGTGAGCGTGAACTTTTTTGGAACCGGCCAGTCTTGACGGTAGCTGACCTTTGACCTCGCACATGGTGCTTCCACTAGAAACATGCGCTCGGTTTTGCATGACGCTACCTTGTACATGTGCTGTAAATAATTTAATTCTTTCATCGTATCTGCAGCCTACTAATTGTACATATTTACCAAAATCAAATGTTAAGAGCACGCATATAATTGGCGAAAGCATCACGGCAACCAAGTGCATGATGGGTTCAAATTAAGTAGTCAAGAAGTTTAGAAATTAAGTTGAGGACAACACACACACCCACACACCCCAACAATAACAAAAACAACAACAATCACTCTCGCATTTGTGTACTATTAATAATCAACTTTGAAGTTGAAATCCATGAAATGAACTTATTTAGCCATGCTCGAAATTTGTCGTCTGCTTTCTCAATAACAGTGGTGCGGCGATTACCAAACATTTGTGTCCGTCTTGGTGCATTCTGGCGATAGCAGCAAGACAATCACACTGCTTTCTGAACAACTAAAATTTTGAAAAATTAATGCAAAGCAGAAGAAACATTTTTTTTATATTTTTCTAATTATACACTTCGAAATTAAAACAAAATATATGAAACACAAAGCTATGAAATGAACTTTGTCAAAGTCTGCCTTTTTCACACAATCACATATTTTATTCTTTTAAAATGCTGCATGCCATTTTTTCAGTTTATTTTACATGATTTACAAAAAAGAACTAATTATAACAATCTTTAATTGCAGATCACACTGACTGTAGGTCTGGCTTAGTGAATTTTACCAGTAAGTTTATTTTGTCTTCCTCTGTGATTTCATGAGGATCACTATACAAGCACAGGTTTTGTGTTTTTAATGGTCTACATGCACATCCTTATAATTAGACATCTAAACTTTCACTGTTGATTTAAAAAAAACATCAATAAGCTTACATCCTTTAGTTTATATTTAAGGACTAAAGTATTATTTTGATTTCAGGCCAACCTTCTTCTTCAAAATGTGGGGGAAGAGGTGATAGGTACAGCAATGATGCCTAAGCGCTTATCCCTGCCTGTAATGAACGGGAAATAGGAAGGCTGGGGAAGCTGGTTGAAAAGGGATTTAGAAGAAAAATGGTATGTCCATAAATATTATGTGTTAGTATCATCACCTCGTGCCAGACTCTGTTAAATGCCTTTTTATATTTAATAAAGTTGTGACAGTGGTTTCGGTGATTCTGAGAATACAACAGTTAAAGATCTGCTAAACTGTGCTTCTGTGGGAACTGTAGCCAGCCTGGTCGTCTGTTAGCAGCTATTCTGCGGTGGTTGTGATGCAGTTCTGTATGACCTTCAGCATAGATTTTTTTGGGTGGCTAATACAGCTAATGATTCTGTAGTTTTTGGTACTGTTTGCTTTCTTGCGTCCATTCTTTTATGCTTTTCCTTGCGTTCTCAGACTCTTTGGCACCGTCAGGGTCTGTGTAGTTTCTTCCCTACCCTGCTTGAGCAGCTCAGCTGGTGCATTTGACATTCCTCTCTTCAGACTAAGTACACCTTTTTCGACCTCTTCCAGTAGGACTGGTAAGTGCAGGATCGCTGTCTCTAGCCTGGATGTTTTAGAGGATGTTAACTTCGGTCTTTAGCTAGAAGCTGTATAGGTCCTTATAGTACTCAGCTCATCAGTTGCTTTCTGTGAGAAGATGTTTATTGTGTCTTAGTAAGAGTCTTTAGTTGGTAGGCCTTTTTTACTGTCACCTCGAATTCTCGCTTCTCTATGTCCCGGTATTGGCTCCTGATTCAATTTTCCATAGTTCCCTTCATACCTTTCTTGCTGGCACAGTTAACCTCTTGTATTGAGTAGCTGCTTCCAGTTTACTTATCTCTTTTCGAGGTCCCCCATTACTCACACAGATCTAGAATGTCATTCGTGACACACTGCTGTTTCTTATTACTATGTCGCCCTAGAACCTCCTGGGCTGTTGACATTAGAACCTCTTTGATGTTTCCCGCGAGGGCATTGACATCACATTCCACAAGGTTAAGCGCGACAAATTTTCCTTCAACTACGACTTTGAAGACTTCTGGAACATTTGGGTCTTGCAGCTTTTCAAACTTAAAGTATCAAAAAGGTGTTTGAGAGTTGCTTGGCTTTCAGTTTCAGGTTTATGTTCGTTAGGACAAGGTCATGGCTGCTACTTATGTCAGCGCCTGGGTACGTCCTTGTTGTGGCCGTGTTCGTGCTGGATTTGAAGCGTCTACATTTGGTTATGGATCAAACCGTAAGGTGAGTGCTATGTGGCCTTCCTTGATTTCTTGTGGAGGTGTAAGGTGTTGGCTAAGGTGTCTCTGGGTCTGCTTAAATTCTAAGAGTCTGATACCCTTATCATTGGTCTCGCCAAGGCCCAATTTTTACACCGTTTATGCCATTGCTGCTAGACGTGTGGGCCGACTACAACACTCTAATCACTGAGTACAACAAGGATGTCCTTTTCTTGGAACTACCTTCACCACCTTGTCTAGTTGTTGGTATGGCCACGTAGCCCTTTGACTTCCACGACGACAGAGTCAGTTTTGACCGTTCTTCGTTCCTGACTCGCCCCCTTGCTCAAGGTTCTCTAACCCAAGCGTCCTCCCTCTTGCCCTGTCTAGAGGTACAAGTGAAGTCGGCCTTAGAGATGCTGAAGTCGCTTCCACTGCTGACCGGTTTCTCCGTCCACTCTGACATCGTGCCCAGAAGTGTCCTGCTTGTTCTCCGTTCCCTATTTTACTTTAGGCATCCATTCGTCACACACACCGAGGCCTCCAGCATTTGGAAGCTGATTGCACACAAAGTGTCGTCGTTAGGAGCCGCAACACACAAGGGAAACCAGGTTGCCACAAAACCATATGACGACCTACATCCTCGATACAATTGCTGGGAAAGACATAGCTGGTCAAGGGGGTGAAAGGTGAGCAAACTTGCAAATGTTGAGGTAGAGTAGCAAACTAAACATAATATAGATTAAACTGGTGACTGAGAAGGGGAAAGAGTAAAGCATCTTGTATCTTTATAAAGGGCTATTTTTTTCTTTTAAAAATCTTTTTTCCCAATGATCGTGACACACGTGTCTTTATCAATGCTGCCAAATCACAAATGTCATAAACTTTCTTGTCAACACAGAAGTGACATACGTTACAGATGATGGTATCTCCGATGCAATAAATTACTGATCAAGCAACCATTTTAAATGTACCTCATTATGCTTTTATTTGTAAGTTTAAAATATTAAAGAAACAAGGTTTTATATACTACTGTTTGCATCATGCAGTGGAATTTTAGATGCATTTACAATATTTTTTTATCTCGTTCATTCAAGTGGTGAACATATTTAAGGGAAGCAAGACTTCTGCATGTAGTAAATCAGGTGTTTTTTTAACTAAAATAGTTTAGTCTATTTAATAGATGGATCCCATGACTTTGTTCTATCAACATTACTTAAAATTTCTCTCAGCTGTTGCTTCATACATTCACCTGGAAAATGATGATTATGTGACAACCGTAGACCTTTAACAAACTAGGGTTATAGAGGAAAGGTGCGAAAGAGTCTCTACAAAATTCCTTTTGAGCCTGGGGGAGTGGTTTACAATTTTGGTGAGGGTAAGGATTGTAGGTGACAGTTTAAAATTCATTTTTGTGATTTTTACTTTTACTTAATGTTTCTCCTGTAGTTACTTTGAATATAACTACATCCTGATATTTCATAATTGTCTCAAGAAAGACATTTATAACCCATTTTTCCTTTACCACTGTCAGTTTCTTATCCGGAGGAGCCTTAAATAGTGTTTGTGTCGGTGTGGTTTTCCATAGTCTTCCGTACGGTACTTGCTGTGTAAATAGCGAATGGTAACTGCTAGCTTAAAATTGGTAATCGTGCAAAAAGTTACAGTCAGAGAGCCGCCGTCAAGAGTAGCAAGAAAAGTTGAAATTGCAAAGTAATTCAGCACCCCCACAGATACACTCTCTACTTTTCTGAAAGAGAATATTTTTTAACTCTACAGTAAGAAGCCCTGCGTTCATCAGAAGGGGATGATGGAAAGTGAGTATCCCGTCATTGAAAATCGCGTTTTGAAGTCTTTTCTGCAAGTGAGGAATACGAACGTTCTTATTGTCCGAAAGCTTTTGCAAGCAAAAGCAAAAGAATTTGCCAGAGAGGTGAGCTATTCAGAATTTAAAGCCAGCAATGGTTGGCTGGACAAAATCAAGAAACAAAGCAAGGCGGAATATTGACATACTGCACAGAGTTTTGGAATGTACGCCGAATCTTGATGAAAATATCGTCGGTCCATTGACGAGATTGAGGAGATTGTTGAGCGAGATGCATCGGTAAGTCGACGCCAACCGAAGTAAACAGACGTTGGTTTTGTCTCTAATGGTAAAATGATGTATAGTACTGTTCTACAGTATATACTGTAGATTCATTTATTGGTATGCAGTCTGCATGTATACATACAAATTGACAATATTGTAAACGGTTATAATAATTAAGCTGTAGAATAATACGCAAGCTACAATGCGACTTCTAAGGCTACGTGGAGCAGACACTTGTTCTACACCTGGAAGACCTGTGTAAGCGTCTGCTTATTGACTAGACTGAGTGCTGCCAGCAGCAGAAATTTCTTGCCATTACTTTCTTAGCAGAGTTTTCTGCAAACAAATGAAATGTATCTTAGTCTTAAAGCAGGTAAAAAAGGAAACCTACTCATTATTGTTATTATTAGGTGCACACTCAACTTTGTGAATTTGTTTAGCACTGTCAAGTGTCACAGAGATTTTCGTGTTTCAGCGCCCCTTTTCTTCGTGCTTTCGTGGCCTGACTAAATAAAATAATATGTACAGGCACAGAAGGGAGACGATCGTTTACAACGATTTTCTGTGGATAGTTTTATTTTAAATTAGACGTAGGTCTGTTGGTGAAAAATACAGATATAGTGAAGCTGACAATTTGTACAGATCAGATAGTTATTCAGTTCTTGATAATTATTATTTCTGAATACACCACCTCCACCCGGAATAACAGTGAAACAAGACAAAATTAGTGCTAAAATGAAAGTATTTTCTATTGTTGCTTTTTTTCTAAAACTGATTTTAAGCTATTGATAGGGGCGGTAAATAATCCTAGCAGCGATCCTTGGATTAAGTCAATGACTTAGGAGCAACTAATCCTAGACGGAGAAATTGCTCGCCCAAGAGTTGACATTACAGAGAGAAAAGGAAGAAATCGCTCATCTGCAAGAGGCAGCCCCAGTGTTTACAATATCTGTCTTTAAGAGGTGGCCTCTTCTATTTGATATTCATGAAAAATACAGGTTTGTTGATTCCGAGAACATCAGTTTCCAGTGACTGCATCTGTGTCGTAAGTAAAAACTCGTGTGTGAGCGACTCTCACTAAAGACATCGTGAGTACGCGCTTAGATAATTTCTGCTTTTCTTCAGATCACTTAAAATGATCAAACTTCAGTTCTGGAATGGAAAGGCGTATATAAGACCAATATTGCTGAGAACTTTCACTGTTCAATATGTTCGTCGCCCATGTTTACTGGGCGACATCTATCACTGAGTTTGACAGTAAAAAGAATCAGTCTTCTGCTCCTTGTTTTAACCACACAGGATTTAAAACTCAGATTCTAAAGCTCTTCTGATTCTTGTTACTCATTTCTTGGTTGTTTTTTTTTTTTAAAGAAATGCGTTAATAACAATAATTGAGAATCTTGCATATGTATGCGATCTTTAGGCATTTTTGTCAAACGGAGTCAGAATTTGACAATTCTCATAAAGCATTTGCTTTGAAGTACACTTTTTCCAAGGTCCCCGTATGTTATATCTGACGGTGTGTGGATTGGGACATTCAGATACCGAAATTGTGACACGCGACATTCCCGACAGGACCAATATCATAAATTAAAAGCACATACTTTTTACATTGCACCTTGTAATGAACTTTTACTTTTATTTCTAGAACACGTTTCCCAAGTTTAAATTGCCTAGTGGGAAAAAAAGTTGGTTATTGTCATTACTACAGCATCGCAAAGCTTAAACCACTGTCTTCTCATTGTCGATATGTTTATGTCTCTAAGTCGCAATGTTTCAGGTCTTAATGTCAAAGGTGATATTTTTTCGTTTGACTGCGAATCCTAAACCTCTTGACCTACTAGCTGCAGCAAGTGTAAAACGTAAGCAAATGTAGCTGCTGATTACTTTCAGGTTAATTTCTCCTAAAGTTCACTTGTTCTATCATTCCTCGTTTAATAAATATGGTCTCTCTATATTTACTTGTTTTGTCGACTTACTGCACATTTAATGACAGACATGCACGGGCCTCGTGGCAGAGAATGAAAGTTTAAATACACTTATAGTACGAGAGAGGCGGTGACAATTGCCAAAGCTGGGCGATGCGTACGTGTGTCGATGGACTTTTTCATTGTAACCTATGGTATTAGGTATAGAGAATGTCATTGGGTTCTTTAAAAGCCTTAAAAAGTAAGGTTTTAAGTGCGTATATATTGTGTATAACTTGTACTCTTGTTAATAAATATATTTAAACCTTGGGCCCAGATCCCACTGGGGTCATTGTCTCGTGTACGATCGGAAACGCGAAATTGTATGACAAGGGTAAACAGACATCGAGATTTTCTTTTTTCCTACCTTGACAAGGACACCCGTTAGAAAAGTTTTTCATCATATTTACATCACATAGTTTGTTTTTTTTTTTTTGAACAAAAATCTAGATCTACCAGAACTTGTAGCTGAATGCCATCTTTAGTAGATAAGACTTTATTTTACAATCGAATTTGTAGACTTTGTTACAGTAAATACCAAAATGGCACAATTAGTTCACATTTATTTTTTGTTTTTTGTTTTTTATTTACCTTAACAATTATTGTTGCTGCCAACGACTTACCTGGCTACCAGTGTCTTGTACACCCCAGGTGTCATGTGACTGTCAGGTCCAGCCCCAGCCACACGTCGCTGCCACCAGTGTCCGAGTTCCCTCAGCACGTGACTACTGACGTCACACGGGGTCTTGGGGTGAGACAGCTGATCACAGCACAGACACAGACCAGTGATGTCTGCGGGGTCTGTTGTTCCCAGACACCGACACAGGTCCTGTAACAGAAGCCCAAGGTGTAAAGAGTAAAGAGCAAATATAAAAATGTTTCCAGCCGAAGGATGTCATGGTGAGTACAAATGGAAGACTTCAGCACAAACACTTTACACAGTGTAAATAGGAGTCTGTTGTCAGTCTGGTAACAGGAAAAAATTGATTTCAAAGAAAAGAACCTTTTACTAGGAACGACTTTATTTGCATATATATATACATAAAATGTTGTGTATAGACTGGACTCTGTGCCATGTCAGGAGTTAAACCTTTAATCTAGTACCTGAGAGCACAGTAATAAGGTGTACATCATATTTCTTATTTCAAAAACACGAACGCTTTAAATTTAGTTTAAGCAGTTTTAAAAATGTTTGTAAAAGCGATACAGAACACAGCTTTAGATATTTAAAACAAATGATTTCGATATGTCGAAACAGTTCAAACCGGATTTGATACATTTACAAAAAAAACACTCACACGTGTACATGGCGTGAAGCGTTAAAAGTAGAAGATGGAATACATGTAGAATTGAAACTATTTCTTACAAGTCTGATATACACGTTTAACACTTCTTGAGAGGTAAGATATATTTACCTAAATTCTCTTAACGTTCACGGGTGGTTTAAAGGTTTATACATGGGCAGTTGTCTCCAGATCGACTAACTCAAAATATATTGATATTTTAAAATACATCGCAAGCATTTGTCTTCCACCGACAGGAAGCAGATTAAGGAAAATCAATTAAATTAATTACGAAGACGTGGTGGTGTTTATGTGTCAATACATATAGAAGACAGAATGTTACTAAACCTTAGTCAGCCAGGCGTCGCCGGAGATGGCCCGTTGCACCTGACGAGCCGGGAGGTTGGGGAAAGCGATGGTCTTAGTGATGCGCAGACCGGGAGCGATGTCGGACACCAGGTGAGACAACATGGCCTCCGCCTTGTCCAGCTGTGACACGGCGTCTCTCAGTTTCTGTCTAATGTTGTTGTCTATATCCTGCTGTGACATGTTCAGTGTCTGTGTATTGTCACCAAATACCTTCACTTCACAGGTGACAAGACCGTAATGTCGGTGAATAAGAAGCACATGAAATTCTCCTTGTTTCCAGTTCTTTGAGAGAAGCAGGGGAGGCTTGGAGGGACTGGGTAGATGTGCAGCAGCTGCAGCGTAACAAGACTGACCCAGGTACTGTCCGAACTTAAGCTGATTTAGTCCAAAAAAAACTTCCTTCTTGTATCCAGACATTTCCTGCAGACAGAAGAGTACCCGCTGCATGGCTGCGTCATCTCTGACGTTACAGCGCTGAACACCAGGAGGCTGAGGGAGACAAGTCTGAACAGCAGCAAATGGAGTGGTCACTGGTCGGCTGGACTGACCGGCCTGTCCAGGTGCTGACTGAAGGACTAGAACATCCTGACCACCAACCGACTGTTTAGTCATCGGCACGCGGTTGACGTAGACAGGAGGCAGGAAGTAGGCGCGTGAGTCGAGATCAGGGTACGCGGCCTCCACCCACTGGAGCCAGAATTTCCGGGCTTGTTTTTTCTTTGCCTGTTTGATAATTTTTCTTTAATTTACGCAGTTTTAAATAATAATCTTATAATCAAATTATGAATATTAATTATGTAGCGTATTTCCAGTGACTCGTGCTAAGCGTTTTTAATAATTAATGTACAGATTAAATCACCAACTATGCACTCAAATTAAAATATATCAGAAATGCTCACTTTTACAACACACACTGACTCATACACAAAGTAAAAACAGACACACGTCATGCACTCTCCGGGTCAGGACAGGGTTACAATGAAGTCATTCTGAAAAGATTTCTTAACTTTGGACTTAAAAATCGTAAGAGAATCAGAGTGACGAAGGCTGACGAGTAATTTATGAAGTTGATAGGGCTTGGTAGGAGACGTCTGTCCAAACATCTTTGTCTTAGTGGGACTAGCAAAAGCTTTCTGTCAGAAGATGATCAAAAAGGTCGAGCGGGTGTATAGATAGGACCAAGAACTGATGCCACAAACGGCAGAATCACTCAAAGTAGACAGTTTGTAAGCTCTACGGTCTGCGACTGGCAGCCAGTGAAGATGTAGGTAATACATATTCACATATAGATGGACTGATGGGTTGTGTGTGTTCACATCTAGATGGTCTGCAGGCGATGGGAGAAGCGGTATTTTGTCCAAAATATTCTTGGGAAATCTAGCTAAAAGAAAATTAAAATAGTCCCTCCTTTATAGCACAAAGGTACAGATTAGAGTTTTATTTGTCTCAGTACTGAGATGGGGACAAATGGTACTGATAATAATAAGTTTCAGGTAAACATTTCTGCAAACATGAGAACTGTGTTGATGAAAAGTCACACTCTGATTGAGAATAACACTCAAGCTGAGGACAGAGGTACAAAAGTAATAGTTAAGTTGTTTATAGGCAGAAACTGATGGACAGAAGGAAGACTCAAAATTTTATTTTCACAAGTAAGTAGCAGTTCAGTCTTATCGTCATTCAGTTGCAGTCAGTTGTAGATCATGGCGTGGCATAACATCAGACATATGTTAGATATATAACATATATCTCAGGTCAGAAGGGTCTGTACAAATACCATTCAAACACATTGGGTTTGGTTTAAAAGAGACGATCGAAACCAGGAGAAAGCAACATCATGAATACCAAAGACTTCTGAAGTCTGTGTAGAAGAGTTGAATGATTGACAGTGTCATATCCAACTGACAAGAGTAACAAGGCCAGATAGTACACTTTGTCATCACCAGTAGATAGCTTACAACTTTTAAAATAGCAGATTCAGACCGACTGAAAAGGATTCATTTATTCATTCATTGATTCTGCAAGCTGTAAGATGAACCTTTACACTTTGTATTCTTAATTTGGTAAGACATTTGAAATTCCTCTTTTTACAAGACTTCTTTTAACGTAATTAAACGTTACTCAAGCACACGCCTTACCCTTTGCTCCTCACACGCACATACACACACACTACTTTCTTTATCAATATTATCTATTATTCACAGACACACACTCACTGGTCGGTTCATGACAGCAAATAAAAAAAAAACCCAGCAGCAGCAGCAGCAGCAGCAGCAGCAACAACAACAACAGAAAATAAAAAGGAGAAATTGGAAACTAATTCTTTCCATCATCTACTCTTTCTTTCTTCTTCATACCTTCTCGTGTATGCATGCGTATCTAGTCAAGTAAATTAAAGTATCCGAACACATGTGAACAAAGGAAAAGCATGTTTTTGTTTTGTTTTTCTCTCTCTTACACTGTCCTTCACATCCATCCTGTGTTCTTGACTACATCATTACCCCCAAGGAGTACTATACATATTAACACAGTTCCATCCATCCAAAAATACAGTACCTAACTTACACCAGCCCATACCGCTCTCTCCCCCCTCACACACAGACATGTTATTAATTCATCGGGTTCACCATCCTTAGTAAAATCTTTACGAATGAAGTCATTTACGGAGGCTATTTTTATTTGTTGAAGTTAATAATAACTGGAACTTAGAAGCATTTGGGTTTTTAAACTAGTAAATTGGTAAATAATGTTTACGCTGCTCATCACATTTTTTACAGTTCAATATATAATAGAACTCACCCTCTATATAGCCTTGTGTTACAAAGTTGACAGAACTGTTCATATCTTGGGGTATCATCCAACGTTTATTAACTGGAAAATGGTTATTGAATGACCTTAATGTTATTAAAGGGAGGTTATCATTGGATAGGTATTGTTATGTTGGATTCTATTTAAAAAAAAAAAAACTTTTAATTCTGTAATTTGAATGTATTTGTTTGGAATCTAGTTCTCCTATCTAGTTCTGGATATACTGGTCCTCAAGGGGCCTAAATACTCTCCGGGTGTTTAGAGCTACTACTATTAAAGATGTCACCAGGATAACATTGCGGCACATTAATGGGACTTTTTATTATGTTTATTCTTTCTTTGTTGCTGTTTGAGAGGACATTATGCACATTCGTGAGGATTTGATGTGTCACATACCCTACGGACTACGCGGCGGCGGGAACCCACGACGCTTTTGTTTATGCAACGGCGAGTTAACGCAAATAAAATTCTTACCGGTATTTTTAAAATTTTATATTTATTAACCCACAATAAAAATAACTATCTGTGATACTCTCTTTTAAAGAGCATTTTATAAACATTTAAGTGGTTTAAAGTTCAACAAATATACGTTTTGTTGTCTTGTAGTAAAATCAACTGAAAGACCGTAACTGTATAGGACAGAGAATTCACAAATCGGAAAGTAGGTCAAAAGTTCGACATTAAGAAAAAATAGTTATGAAAATCAATACACACACAAAAGTACAAAACACGCATATGTTTTATTGGAATATACATTCAAATGTAAACATTACTCACTGTTTTCTTTTCATTGTCGGTTGTTTGAGTACAAATCCAGGTCGAATTGAGTAGCAACGACAGTCAATATTGAGCTTGATGAACAAAACTTCGCCTACTTTCAACCAAAACAAAATACATGATTGGTTGACCTTTTCAGCCTTTAAAGAGAAGTAATCGAAAGAGGAAGAATTCCTAAGGGTTCACGTGTTTTCTTTCTTTTGTATTCGTTCCCTTATGCACATAATTAAAAGCTCAGACTCTGGTTACAACAATGTGTCGCTGTAACAAGATAGGACCTCTCCTCAAGAATCGAACTCCCAGCGAGGAATGCAGACGCTGGATTTTCTAGTGTTGCTGAATGGTTAGCAGACATTTTTGTGGTATTTTTTGTAATCAAAACCAAAAAAACAGCTTGAGTTGTATGTGTTTAGATTTGTTCATGTTATTTTTATTTTTATTTTTTACTCTTTAGCAGACGATCAAACACCCACACGCGCAGTGATATCAAAGAAAAATAGTCCCACTATACACATCTCATTGCAAGCTGTAATTATTTGAACCTAAAAGTTTTACTTGTTTCTCTACTGTCAAATTTAATTTTGTAGTATGCACAGACCATTGGTTCTCGCTGAGATTTCGGTTCTGTCCTTACAACACCTTGCTGGGAGTTCGATTCTTGAGGAGAGGTCCTATCTTGCTACACCGCCTTGCTCCGGCCGGCGCGTAAACAGGCACATCCTCGCCACCGGGTGGAGAGCTGCTGTAGACTATCTGACTGGGTAACTAGACTATCTAGTTCACTTGATGTCCCTCTACAATCGCCTTTTGGTCCGCCCTGACAGCCGCCCATATCGAAGCGAAAGAAGAGAAAAAAGGGCGCCGACTTGCTGTCACTACAGTAATCTCTCTTCCTGACTTCCACTGTCTCCTACGTTTCTTTCAAATGTACGGTATCTCAGGAATAAGAAAGATGAACCCTTCCTTCTACTTAAATGTGATTGGTATTTCAGAGATCGCGCAGTGGTTTGCTTCACTGAAGCATGACTTCATCCTCATTTCAGTTGTTCATCCGCCTGCTTTCTCCGTGAATCGTGCTGATCTCTCGCCCGGACTTTCTGGCAAGGATGCGGGTTTCAGTGTGTGCTTCTTCATAAACAAAAGATGGTGTACGGACTGTAGTCTTCTGTCCATTCTGTGCTCCAGTGACATTGAAACGACAACTATACGCTGCGACATTCTACTTGCTGAGGGAGTTTGGCTCCCTTGTAATAGTGGTCATGTACATCTATCCCTGACAAGTCTGGTGGTGCTGATACCCTGAATAAAATATGTAGCTGATGCAAATAATATGCGAGAAAAATCACTAATAGAGCAGAGACTGGTCATTTTTTTTCTAAAACAATGGATACTTGTATGTATATGACAATATCTTAAATGTAACAGTTTATAAATGTAAGTAGTGTGTGTGTTTCACACACGATATGTGATTATATGTCTGTATTGTAAAGAGACGGTCATACGTAAAGTTTTAATATCTGGTTACAGATGTTTTTTTCTGGATTCTCAGTTATTCCTTGGTTCCTGTTTGTTCGTACCAAATGGTCTGCTGCCTAAATGATGATACTTACCTCTATCTCTTCCTGGGAACTGGAGACAGCAATACTGCATGTCTTCTTGTCTTGTTTAGTAGATGACATGGACCCAGACTCGACATCAACACGTGCCATCTTTTGAAGAGCGCATTCATTTTCTGGAGATATGCAAATTCTCTTTAAAAAGAATAATGGCATCTAGGTTATTGTTGGCTTGTGTACTTAATAGCTTGCTGAAAATAGAAAAGACTAAACGTTCACAAGCTCTACATTCCGAGACTGACGATGATTTGGTTAGAGTTAGTTTGTTAGTAGAGCTAGAGTAAGACAAGTTAGTAGTACGCTCAGTGGTAATTGTAATAGTTGTATAGCTCAATGGCATGGGAAATGACTATGTCTTGTGTAAGACCCACCTTCATTGTTATGTTTATTTTTGTTGATGTAAATCATAATAATAATAAAAAAAAAAGTTAGTAGTACGCCCAGTACATTAACATGGTAAGTGTCACAACCTTACAGTCTAGCGCGAAGGGGGTAGTTGGGAGGTAGCTGGGGGTAGTAAGGGGTAGTTGTCGGGCCCGAACTGCGTCAGTCAGTAGCTTGATGGACTTTGCGATATTGGTGAATGTGCACAGGCGCGAATGTTCACTTCACAGTAACGCACCAGGCGTCGGGTAGAATTTTCCCTAACTTTCTGGAACCCTGCCATGCCCGTGTACATGGTGGGGACTCGAACAGTCCATACCAGCTGCGTCAGCCTCTCTGTGGACTGATCTCCTCCACATCTCTGTCTGGGTCTTCCAACCCTACACCTCACCTGTGGATTCCAGCCCAAAGCTTTTGCAAGGTGTGACTGATGGAGCCCCACTTCTGCTTCTTGGTGTCTTGGCTTGCAGGATTTTGGTTGGCTCTCTCCCACAGGTCTGTATTGGAGATCTTCTCAGGCCATCTGATGTTGAGGATGCGGCGAAGACATTTGTTGACGAATGTCTGTATCTTGTTAGTGATGGCATTTGTCACCCGCCATATCTCAGATCCATATAGAAGGACTGACTTTACATTTGTATTATAGATGCGGATCTTTGTGTGTAGAGACAAAGCCTTGGAGTTCCAGATAGGTCTTAGGGTGTGGAATGCAAGCCTGGCTTTGTTTATTCGGCTTCTTACATCTTTATCTGCACCTCCATCTTTGCTGCTGACTAAGCTGCCAAGGTAGGTGAAACGGTCAGACTCTGTAATACATTCTCCATGTAGTTGGAGCGGGGCTTCTTGCTTGTTGTTGACCCTCATTACCTCCGTCTTCGTGATGTTGATGGTCAGGCCAGTCGTCGCTGCTTCTTCTGAGAGCCGAGTCATTAATAGTGAGGAGACAATATCTGTTGCTGTCGCTTGAGCTGTTCTGGTCAGTATGCTGGTGCAAATTGTGAAAGCCTGAATTTTTGTCTGGGTAAATGTAATGGTAGGTTGTGTTCGTGAAATGTGTCTTTTCTTATGTCCTTAGACTTTTTTATGTGTAGAAGAGGCGGAGTGTGGGAGGTAACTTTTCACTAAGTGGCAGACGAAAGATGATCGAGCAATTAGTGGATTTGTGGAAAACGCGCTGAAAGAGGAAGGAAAACACGGAGTTGGAAAATTATGTTAGACCTTAGCGTTATCTTTGTTTTGTGTGCTCATTGAAGCGTTAAGTAGCATTGGGTGATTATTTACAGTTGGGTCTAGTAGAAGTCTTATTGCTTGACGCGGATATGTATATGACTTGCTGTTAATTCAATATTTTCTTTGTGTTACAGGTGTGTTCACTTTTGTCCACTGATGATCAGCTGGAACTGCTGTTTGTTTCGACTGATGGAGTGAACATTGTGTGTGCTGAGTGCGAGCGTGACTGTGAGTGTACATCAGCCACAGCCCAAAATTCACGGCACGTGACATTATTACGTCACACAGAGAATATATCGGAACATCATCATAAACAATACTACATCCAAGTGGTAGAGGGACGTCAACACAAGAACATCATCATATACTAATAAGACAAGAAAACTAAAGACTATACATACAGAACACAAATGATTGAGTAAAATCAACCTGTAGCATCCGTAAGAGGAAGTGGTGCATCTGCCACATGTCCAGGCCCAGAAGGGGAGACAATCACAAGTTGTGATGTGCAGCGAGACATCAGATGAAGTCGGTCATAGAGGTCAACATCACTTTTGAGACATACGACGACCTTTCGCTCGAGACCAAGAACACGGTCTGTGTTCGTCACCCACACCACGTCACTGAGGGCTGTAGCCACGTCCTCGATGTCCTCATCTTCCATAATCCGCACTGGGATACCCGCCTCTGTCAGTCCTGTTACCAAACTTATTTCTGTCGTGTCTTTAACGCGGCCTCCGTACAACACTATCATGTCCCTCCACTGAACACACAGTGATGGAGTGGTACTGGTGGATCCGACGGTAGAAGATGTCGCCACATTCTCTGCTAACATTAAACACACACACACATACACTTAAAAAGTAACTGTACGCCTGTTTATCATACGTGTTTGTCTGACTCTTTGTCATTTTTGTATCTTCACATTTGCTGTTTATAACAAGGTTATTTTTACGCGGTGTAACATGCCAACTGTAAACAAACGACCTAAGCATTATGTACACACTATTCACACCTACCGGGAATATGAAAGTGGAGACTATGTAAGATTTTAGCCACCTCAGAGCAGCAAGTGGCACAGTTTCCTGACCAGAAACCTAGGTTTCCTTGGTGATAAACCATCCTGACTGGCGGGCCGTCTGTGTGGTCGGGTACACCACGCTCTTCATAAGCTGGGACATAACATCTTGTGATAATTTCGCTCTGCTTGACTTCCCTGACGACAGTGGGAGGGAAACGGAGGGGTCTTGTTAAATGTTCCACGTGCCAATCAACAAGTGCTCTTTTATGGTAACAACTTGCCGCCCACAGATGGAGACGAGGAACTTGTGTCAGTAGTTTATCAAAGAAATTCTCTATGTCCCTGTTACAAAAAAAAAAACTGCAAGTGATGTGTACAAAGCTGGATAGTTATCGGATATTGGTCAAAAAATATATTTTGGGAATCCTAATCTTGTTTGTTATGAATTTATTTCCTATTTCCTACAAAGTAATGAAAAAGCAACGTAATCGCAACGAAAACATTTGTCAGGGTGCCATATACTTTATTTTCGTTAATTATGAACTATTTTGAGAGAAACAGAACTACTTCTGCATTTAAATACAAAATGTGATTATCTTACCCATTTACTTCATCAGCGATGACGTACAACGACTCTCCGCTCGCCGCCTGTGACAAGTCGTTGACGGCCTTCTCCACGTCTTTACCGCCCTCGAGATCATACTGCAGGAGGTGAGGCTGACCGGGTGACACACCTGCTGACTGTAGTGTGTTTACTGTCTGCAGCAACAGGTGATACAACATGCTGCACGCTGCACTACTCCCCCTCCACGTACTGACAACGTAGACGTGGTGACCACACCGCAGCCAATGTATGGCCATCAGCAGCAGCACCACAGTTTTACCTGTACCGGGCGGTCCGGTGACAAAGAGTGTGGGAGGCGCCGTGTGTAGCAGGTGAACTTGCTCCGGGAAGAGTGTGATTACAGCAGTATAGCACTCTCCTGTCCACCACACGGCCTGACCCAGGGTCTTGACACTCACACGTGGAGGACATGTGCATGGCACACTCACTGTTGTCGCCGGACCGCAGAACCTACAACAAACAAAAGTTGGACACTTGAGCTCATCTTACTATTAAAATAAACATCACATCAACTGATGTGACTAACCCTGCATATTGAGTGATTTACATTATTTACTACAAGTGGTTTGTTACATTCAGTAATAATGTTTTCTGTCTTGACCTACTAACGTACTTGTGTGATAGAAAAGAAAACCAAAAAGTGAAAGCAGTTTCTACATTCTCTCTCTCTCTGTCACTAACGGTCTACTGTCTACTAACAGTTGTACATGTCGCTGTGAAGCATGAATTCTTCTCTCTAACTTTATTCTCTTCACCAATAAATACTGTCACCTCCGCAATCTAACACTAACCGTGAAAAAATGGCTTTTGTTAACTTTCTGAAAATATTTTAGCTGAGTGAATAAACAAACTAACCTGACATTACTGTTACAAACTGCACAAAATCTCCATAAAATATTTACAGTAAAACCTCGATTTCACGTTTCTCAAGGGACCGCCATAATAAACGTTACATGGAGGAAACACTTTATTTACTTCAGATGACACCCAGACATGGAGACAGTATGACAGACACCACATGTCACAATCCTGTGTAAACATATCACGATGTCAAAGTCCAACAGGTGAGCAGCAAGGTTGTGACCGTGTGTAGACAAGACTTGATGTCCCCGTGGGGAGGAACTCATCCAAGGTGGCCTGTCCTGTGAGTTGTGCTGGTGTTTACATCACGTGTCCTGTGAGTTGTGCTGGTGTTTACATCACGTGTCCTGTGAGTTGTGCTCGTGTTTACACCATCACGTGTTCCGCATGTGGCACGTGTCCCAACAGGTCGCTGCCCCCTCGAGTTGGTTACACCTATGAGGAGCACAAGGCTCCGACATGGCTCTGTGCATCGACAAGGCGGAAATTACCACACCACTACAAGGTGAGGTGCACCTACTAACTCACTAGGCTAAAGGGCCTAGACACTCCCTAAATTAAAAAAAAATGTAAAAAAGAGAGCGAGCCACGTGTTTTCGCTGTTTTATAAACAAGACGTTTGATCTCTCTTTCGGCACGCCCACCTTTAGTCGTCCTTTCGCTGATTGACCAACCCACGCAGACCGCGTAGTCACGTGATCAGCTCTATATGGCTGAGTGCTCCTCGTGACACAAACGTACAACGTAAGTTCAGACTTTGGGAAAGACAATCCTGTAGACCTCTGTAATGTACTCGTGCTTGACGACCCACTGGAAAAAGATCTGGGAAAAGACCATACATACCTATCTACATTAGTATATCTATACACGTCTAAATTATTATATTGTTGAAGTGCCACTGATAAGCAGACACACGTATATACCTCGTTGTGTATGTACATACCTCTATATGTATATGCCTCTATATATGTACATACCTCTATATCTGTACACCTCTATATGTAGCTACCTCTGATGTTGGATGTAAAATAGCCAAGGTAAGGAAATTATCATTCACAAAGTGCAACAACGATTTCACCTGTAATGTCGCTCACTTGTGTTGCTGTCTGCAGTAGAAATGTTCACAAAATAAACATTACTATTCAATATCTGAAATCGGTTTCAAAGCGACAACGAAATGTTCTGTGCATGGCTCCAATATTCTGTTTCTGACAGGACTCTATGGCATCCAGTTAAAAAGTAAAATCGCAAGAAAGACCTTCAGTTCTTGTGTGAAATTCGTTGTCTCTTCAAACATTAAATGAAGAACGACCTGTGTCTAGCCATTACATCCTATACTTGTGTCTCTGGCCATTACATCCTATATCTGTATCTCTAGCCATTACATCCTATACATGTTTCTCTAGCCATTACATCCTATACCTGTGTCTCTAGCCATTGCATCCTATACCTGAGTCTCTATTACATCCTATACCTGTGTCTCTAGCCATTGCATCCTATACCTGAGTCTCTATTACATCCTATACCTGAGTCTCTATTACATCCTATACCTGTGTCTCTAGCCATTGCATCCTATACCTGAGTCTCTATTACATCCTATACCTGTGTCTCTAGTCATTACATCCTATATCTGTGTCTCTAGCCATTACATCCTATACCTGTGTCTCTAGCCATGACATCCTATATCTGTGTCTCTAGCCATGACATCCTATATCTGTGTCTCTAGCCATGACATCCTATACCTGTGTCTCTAGCCATTACATCCTATACCTGTATCTCTATTACACCCTATACCTGTGTCTCTAACTATTACATGGTATACCTGTATCTCTAGCCACTTCATCCTATACCTGTGTCTCTAGCCATTACATCCTATACCGCAAGTTGTCACAAAAGCCATTACATCCTATACCTGTGTCTCTAACCATTACACCCTATACCTGTGGCTAAAAGAACTCAAAGAGTTTGCCAGGAGGATGCCGGCCTCAAGTGTGTCTCACATTCTCTGCTCTAGCGGCGGCCTGTCTGTCCACTCAGTGCACATGTCCTTAGGGAGGCCGGACTTTGTCCTTTGTCCAGGACAGCGCAGGACAAGAACATTGAATGTTGTTTGGTGTTTCGTAGGAGGGGCAGAGCTTTTGGATGTCTGCAGCATACAACTTTTATTCGTAAATGAAAATTGTAGGATTTCTAATAGCACAAAAGATTTGCTGTTATTGGAAAATCTTAATTATCTTCTGGTTCAGCATTATTCCCTTCATCGTCAAACAACGTCTTCCATCTATTCTCAAACCATTTCCATCTCTCTCTAGAAATATCAGTGACAGTCGCTGGCAAGATTATATCACCTTCATCTTCGTCTGACATTTACTGCCATCTGCTGACAGCACACAGACAGTAACTGCCGTGTAATCTTCACTGCACTGTTCAAGAAACGTTTCCACTTCCTTCAGGTAAATACACTATCTTGGCATGTTTCAGTACACAAATAAGATAAATAAGACTATAAATTATGTTAGATCAACATATTGTAAACACACATCATCCCAATGTCCTATTGACAGGACGATGTGATATGGCACGATATCACGTTTGTGTTCCTGTGACTTGAATGAACTGTAGTAAAACGGACACGTGACACGTGTATAGTGTAGTGACATGACATCAGTCTCTCTGTGTCTACAATCACTACACCTGTAGACGCTGTCACCTGTAGCCAATGTCACAAGTTGACTTCAAAGCCACAAACCACAAGCTGCCGCCGACACTGTACATGGCACATGGCGAACTCCTCACAATGACTTCAACAGTCAACTCACAGGCTCCTGGTCACGTGACTGCTTCGGTACAGCAGACAGAGGTCTGTAATTAACTGTCCTCTAGACAGAACACTGGGAGACAAGGGGTTAATTAGGGACTATAATGAACAGTAAAATAATATTAAAGCCAGTGAGACTAGTAGACAGACATCCTTGTATACTTGACTGTGTGACACTTGTTCAGTCTGTGTCTTGTGTCTTATAAACATGTGTGTTTACAGCGCGTATACAACAACAGCTACTTAATAAATAAACAACATAAACAACGGGTGAGTGGATGAAAGCTCAAGAGTGTTTAGTGACGATGAAGGTGAGATGGAGGAGGTTGTGGGAGGATGTGATGACAGTAGACCTGACATCTTGTCATCTCAATATCAATGTCAACACTGACTGTCACCACACGTGCATTTGATATCAAATGTTATTTACACGTCAACACTCGTACAGTGTTAGTTTATGTTGTGATACTCATTGTACACAGTGTATCTTACCGTGCTACTAGTGTCCTGTACACGTCACGTGTCATGTGACTGTCAGGCCCAGACACAGCCACACATCGTGTCCACCATTCGCCGAGTTTCTTTAACAGGTGACTACTGACGTCACACGGGGTCTTGGGGTCAGACAACTGATCACAGCACAGACACACACCAGTGATGTCAGCGGGGTCAGATGTTTTTAGACACCGATGCAGGTCCTTTGACAGAAATTTGTGATATAAAAAGCTTTTTAAAAAGGTCGGCACAAGAGCAGGTCACTGTAAGTTTCTAACATAAAAGAGATAAACTATGTCTACACTGAAACACCTTCTCTGGATCTGTAGGTTATACGAACTGTATTCTTTGAAATGAGATGGTTTGCTTATGTTTATTTAAATGTAAATGTACAGGAGATGCTATTCAACAGGTAAAAAATGTGTATTTGTGGATAATTGGAAGTATAATGATCATACCTGTATATGTATATAATTACTGTCCCTTTTGTAAGAAAATATGCCTGATGATTATATTATACTTGGACTTAAATTCTATAAGAACGTGAATTTGCCTAAAGATTGCTGTTAAACAGACTGTGTTGTACTGTAAATACTGTAAATATCTCACACCTGTAAAACTAACATTTTAGTGATAGGAGCTTTATCAGATGTCTGCTGATCGTGCTTGGACATGAATGTGTGACCACGGGCTACACTCCACTCTCTTTTTGGATACAAAACGAGCGAACATTTATTGTTTACAAACTGATGTAGATGCTGGTGCTGCTTATCGGCAACCAACTTATACATTGCTTTATGCCCTCCGACTACACAAACCAACCTTATTATCCAAGTCGTTATGAAACATTTTTTTCTTTCTATTCGACGGTGAATATCACATGAAGTTCGACGCGACTGACATCACTTTACTAAATTGAAAAACAGCATGAACAGAAAAACTATTATAAGAAAGATGCACTGTATGTAGAACATTAAATATAATATTATATTTATTCTTTGGAAATAGTTAGTACGATGTTTACCTCAGTGAGTTGTGAGTCGTGAGAGATGGCCTGCTGTAGCTGACGAGTCGTGAGGTTAGGGACGTCGATGGTCTTAGTGATGCGCAGACCGGGAGCGATGTCGGACACCAGGTGAGACAACATGGCCTCCGCCTTGTCCAGCTGTGACACGGCGTCTCTCAGTTTCTTTGCTATGGTCTTGACAATATCTTCCTGTGACATTTTAAGTTTATTTGTGATGTCACCGAACGACATGACATTGCAGACGACAAGACCGTAATGTCGGTGAATAAGAAGCACATCAAAGTTTCCCTGTTTCCAGTTCTGTGGTAAGTGAGGAGGCAGGCTGGAGGCTCGGGGAAACTGGGCAGCCGCGATGCTTAAACAAGGTTCACTCAGATATTGTCCGAAGTGGAGTCCAGTGATTCCAACAAACACTTCTCCTGTCTTTTCTGACAATTTCTGAAGACAGAAGAGAACTTGCCGCATGGCTGTGTCGTATCTGATGTCACTGATCTGAACCTTGGGTGTCTTGACTGACTTCAGTAAAGATCCAAACCTTTCTACAAGATGCTTCAACTTACCTTCCTTTTCAGGTGCTGGCAATAGTAGCTGGACATCCTGACCAGCAACTGTCGCTGTGGTCATGGGCACGCGGTTGAAGTAGACAGGAGGCAGGAAGTAGGCGCGTGAGTCGAGGTCAGGGAATGATGCCTCAACCCACTGGAGCCAGAATGTCTCAACTTCTTCTGACAGTGTTGCCTGTACGAAGAGGACCTCAGTCTGTCTGACTGCAATAACTTGATTTTACTTCACTTTTACATGTTTTTACTTAGTTTTTTTCGCTGAATAGATTTTAAAAAATTATGTTCAAATTTCTAAGCGTTTTGAAGATGGTATTACTTTTTTCTGGCTATTCATGTTTACCGAAATAAAATCCTTGTGATATTTGCTCCGTTTTCCATTGTGTATTTCGCCTGTTTATAGCTGTTATTGTTACTTACTGTATTTATTGTTATGACGTACAACTTCTCATCGGTTGTTATTATTATTGTTTATCAGTTGTTATCATTTTTTGTTACTGCTAGTCACTCTTGCTGTCTGCTGTTGATTTCAGCCTCGACTGTTTAGTGATGATGGTTGTTTTTAACTTTCTGATTGTATTGTAGTCACTACTGAACTAACCTGGCTACCAGTCATCTTTCTGATGAGCGTAACGACCGCCTCGATCTGATATGGGACACCGCGGATGATGAGAATCTTCATACCTGGTACAGGTGAGGGATTGGGGTCAAAGTGTAACTCAGCGCCTGTCTTCTTCTTGACCTCCTCCAGTGGGCGCGCATTCACTGTAAACAAGATTATCTGTTGTCACATCTTGACCTGTAACCTGACAGTTGGTTTTAAACTTATTTCTAATATATACGGTGAATTGTAAGTGGTTTATGTTAATTGTAATAATTATTATGCAAAAAAATCACCCAGTCTCCATTATGGAAAGACACATGAACATTGGTCTTTCTTCTACCAAGGAACGTGGAACAAATTACCCGTCAGTCACTGATTGTCTGACCACTTTTAAGCCCATACATAAGAAACAACTTTTGTGAACGATGACGTCACTGTGACTCTGTCCTGACCATGAGTGTGCATAGTGCGTTTCTGTAAATACTTGCTGTTGTACAAGTGTGTGTCTGTTATAGAGAAGATTGCTTCGTGGTCGGTTGTTATTCTGTTTCGTAAATCCCTTCTGTAAAGCTCTCTGATATTATTGCAAAAGTATTATATCAATGTAATTATTAGTATTTTTATCTCCTTGTTTACCTAGTCGTTTTCTTTTCTGCATCTTTCTGTTGTTCATGAAGGAATAACAAACTGGAAACAACGTACCTGTAAGTAGCTCAGCCTGTTCATCGGTCACGGCGTGTAGGTAAACTTTTTCCCGGCCACCACCTCTAGAACTTTCTCGTCCATCTCCTTCTTTCCGGTGCTTTCCCTGTGATGTTGGTTACACAGTTACAGGAGAACATCAGAGACTGAACACCACACACAGCTTGTCATGGTAAAAATACATAAGAAGACATGGCAGAATTTTTATATCATCTTTGATATAAATGTTGTGTGTCTGCATGCAGGCTGCGGCTGTCTTTTGTTGTTTCAGCCGTGCGACTTTTGAATGGATTATGAATGAGACATGAATAGTTTTGTGCATGCAGTTGTGTATGATTTTAATTTTAATCGAGCTGCACCAGAATTGCCCTCTGGGACAAATACAGTCTTATCTTATATAGATAATTATATTAAATGCTGATGACCATGATGATGATAATCTCTGGAGCTCAATAGTAAATGTCTCATTGTGCTATAACAGTGACATACAAAATATTTTCCCATGTCAGACCCAACACACACAAACATCAAAACGTCTTCTCGCGTACATTATATCACACACACACACTAGTTAGTAATTTCTGTTTGAAAATGTAGTTTATATGGTTTGTGTAAAAGCTTAGGCTGCAGTCCTCCGAGATGATGTTAATCGCCGCCGCTTCGACGCTACTCGCCGCCTTCTGCCTCGCCTGTTAAAGCTTTATGGGGGAGGGCAGGCTCGTTGACCGACTAGTGTCGTCGCAAATATTTTTGTTGTGTTGACAATCAGCCTCCCGGTGTCCCTCTCGTTCGCACCAATAGCACACAAGTGCCGCCGGTCGTGTGGTGCGGGTGGGGGGAAATTACTTTGTTGTGCACTGTGAGGTTGGGAGGCCGCCTCCATTTACAACTGTCTGATTCGTGCGGTTAGGTGATCTATTTCATCCTCTCTGTTGACACTCATCCTGCTCTCAGCGCCAAAGATGGAACCAAGTTGTGGGGGGGGGGGG
>SRHC01003356.1:0-21695 GCA_004794325.1 Pomacea maculata | reverse complement strand
GGGGGGGGGGGTTGCGTATGTGACGACAACAAACGTTCAACACTCAAACAAAGGCAGAAACAGTCAGCAGGTGTGCGCCAACACTAGTCCCGCCAAAACTAGCAACAACGCCGGACTACCGGCCCTCTACAAATCCATAGAGCGCTGAAACAGATGTTGACAAACGCCTCCAAGCTGATGTGCACAGGAACATAATGTTCTGCCACAAATACCATCCGGACTGGAGGCCTTGCGAATATTCACTCGCTGAAACAGCTCCACAAACTACTCATGACAAATCTCAACCTTCTGTACAGGGTGAAGAGAACTACGCACATCTTTCATTTGCACTGAGAAGTCATGAGACTCGAAACGAGCAAAGAAAGCATTCCGAGCATTAGGCATGGCCGTACTCTCAACGCCTGAGATCGAGATTTTGGCTTTCGACCCCTGACTCCGATCATCACTATTGGCCATGTTGTTGAGTCCCTGCCAAGCTACTCGGATGTTACCTGTAGCAAACTGAGACTCGATTTTGGACTTGTGTTTCACCTTGACCCAACAGATAGCATCACGGACCTCTCTATGTACCAATCTTCTGTCGTGGGCAGAACCCGTGAAGAACACATGTTTCTTTTTGTTAAGCACTGCTTTTAGGCCCTTGGTCACCCAAGGTTTGTTGTTAGGATAAAGCACAAACTGCTTTGATGGACTGGTGCAATCTACACTTTTTTACTCCTAACTTTTACTCCTGTGTGTTAAATGTCTGTGTGAGTATGTATGCCTGCCCTTGTGAGCAGAGACAATTTTTTGTCCTGGGTCTCCTGGACAGATAATAAAGTCTGTTTTGATTTGATTTGTATTACTATTGTACTCAGATGGTATGACATAAGTTTTTGATCCTTTTTACCTCCTCAAGAACAAGATAGTCACATGACGGAATTAAGAAAAGCTGAGTATTGTGTGTAAAACTAACGATGACTGATTACAACATTCTCAATGATCACATATGACGTCACTGCTCTGGTGTGCGACAGGCCACATACTGACTTGTGAACTTGATTAAAGAACATTTTTAACTTTGGTACAAGGATTGACCTCCTTGAACTTTATCTCCCTCACCCCTCCCCCTCCCCCAATATCACGTGTCTCCACCTTGTCTCACCTGTTGTGGAGCAGACGGTTGTTTATCAGACATGCTTGTCGGTGCTCTCCCCTGAGCAGGACCAAGTGTCTCAGAAGAATCGTCTGTCGTCTGCACTTCTTGTCTGGAGAGGAAATAGACTGGTGTGTTCACTCAGTGTAAGAATCTGGCTGCAACACATGATAACACACGTTGGTGAAAATAATTGTAGTCATATAATAAGTATGCAAGATTATCATCGGTGTATAGCGAGCTTATGTCGCTTGAGTACAATACCTGTATAGGTGCACAGATGTTGATGTGTGTACACAGAAGAACCCATCATTTCCTCTGTACGTCACGATAGTTACTGGCTGTTGATGACCAACAACAAGCAGGTCAGAGCCAAGTCTCTAACAAACATTTGTTGTCAAAGTGGGTCTGTGACAGGACTGACTATACGCCTGCTACTAAAGTTTGAAATCACTCCATCTTTCTCACAACAGTTGACCACGTAGCTGTGGACTTTACACAACAAACTAACCTGTAGTCTGACCACCTGTTAGTCACACCCACAGCCATAGTGCAAATCCACTCGCTCATTGTTATTGTTCCAGGGAAGCAGACTACAACAAGCAGGTATTTGTACAAACTGACATACAGTCATGTACATTTATCAGTGTAAACCATTATTTAAACAAACTTATTAATTCTATTCTATCCTACTAGCAAACGCCCTCTCACGGACAACCGTCCCCATGTATAAAACACGGACAGTGTATTGAAGTGTAAAATGACACTGTCCACCCTGCAGCTGGTGTGACATCAGAAACAAACATGTAGCGATTAACATATTTTTGCAGAAAATCTCTGTAGACAATAACACATACACTTGGCCTTCAGAGCCTGCTAAAGACAAAGTAGACAATAATTTTATATTTGTATTTGCATGGGGCATCTATCGCTGAAGCATCCAACAAAGTTCATATATGGAAAGTAGAGCAACATGACCTTAATAAAAAAAAAATATCGAAATTATAAAACTAAATATGCAGCTGCTAGTTTTTATGCCCCAATGTGAGACCTGGGTTGTGGAATTTTAACTTTTATTTTTTATTGTGTACATTCACGTGTTTTGCAAAATTTTTTTTTTTTTTTATTCTGTTAGAAAATGAATGAAAAAAGCACCCACTTAAAACGGGGGAGGGGTTAGGCACATAAATTTTCGAAAATTAATTCATTCAACTATCAAGTAACAGTTTAAGTTAACTAAAAAGACATGAGTGTCCCGAGCGAAAATTAAATAATTAGTCATCATTTTGAACCACCACCTTTACTCCACTACTTGCAAAAGTAATTAACATAATTAACATCGATTAACAGATATGTGTGTTTTCTATTCGTGTTTTAAATTTAAACCAGCTTTGTCCAGTAGAGTAGAAATTACAGCTGACTTAAGTTGTCCCTAAAACATTTTCGCCTAAAAAAAATGGAGGACAATTTTGCAATATTTCAAGCCGCATATCTCATAAAAGAGACCTTGAAAGTCTTTAGAAATAATTAAAACACTAGTACATAGTGGTCACTTTAGCAAAATACACGTTTAGGTGTGTTTAGTAAATTAGTATTTGAAACGAAGTACAGTGGAACCTCGGTTAGCGAACGCCTCGGATAGCGAATATTTCGGTTAACGAACAAAAATTTCGCTAAAAGTTTGTCTCGGATAGCGAACAAAATTTCGGATAACGAACAGCCACGTGAACCACACGTGACCGACCAGCATGTCATCATTCGCGCTCGAGACACAATTACGATCGGTCGAGCCTTATCTGTGCGCATCCTTCTTATTTAGTGATTGTTGTGCTTTATTTTAATAAGATAATCCTCAATCATGGCTCCAAAGAAGATTAAGAGCAATTAATAGTAGTGAGGTAATGACATGGAAGCGGCCAACAAATGAATTGAAACAGGAAATGATTTCAAAGTATGAAGGTGGCATGCGTCTGTCGGATATGTGATGTATTACCGAAGTGTTTTACAAAAAAGGCAGAAGGAGCAGACACTGGACAAGTTTTGTCCTTTAACCTCAAAAGGAAGTCTCCCCCGATTTTATAATATCACGTGTGCTCATGGAGGGGGAATCCAAGCAGTAATTCCACCCCTTCCTCCCCACACCTGCTTCCAACCACGCCGTCAAAGCGACAAGTTTTCTGATGTTTAAATGCTTTCGTTAATGTTTTTATGTTTATTGAACTCCATTTATATTGCATTATAACTGTTCTCACTAAAACATACCTTTATAGCCTGTAACTTTCAAATAGCGAGTCAACAGGGGCTGGGAACCAATTAAATCTATTTCCCTTATTTCTTATGGAAAAAATTGTTTCGGATAGCGAACATTTCGGTTAACGAACAACTTTCCAGAACGGATTAAGTTCGTTAACCGAGGTTCCACTGTACTTGAAATATGGTGTCTTCATGCAAAATGACCAAGCGCAACTCTTTTCTTTTTGGTTTGAATGTGTTTTTTTCAGCCTGCAAATTAGTTTTTCAGTCACTTGGGTAGAAATCAGTGTTTTTAACTTGTCATACAATGTAGTTGGGGCTTGTAAGATTTCCCGATGCTACATGCGAGAACATCAAACATAATTAAATAATAAATAAATAGTCATCGCTATGACGGAAATCACGATCTTTACGCATCAATATCTCCCAAACTAAAAAAGATAAAAACTCAATTGTGGGTTTTTTTTGTTGTTTTGTTTTTCTTTATATTTTTCCGTACTTTTATATAAAAGCTAAAAAGATAAATACTCAAAAGCAAAATGATTCTGTGTGCTGGTACTTATTAAAAGGAAAACAATCAGTCGGCATTGTGTCGCTAGACAATTCTAATAGCAAACTACGGAAATAAGCCCTGATTCACGGGAATGTCTAAAATATCTTTTTGAAGGTGTGGAGCCACTCTCCACCAATATTGCCCATCACCTCGGTTCCTACTCACTGCAGTGTGAAGATACTGTGACAGTTTGAGTTCTACACGAAGGTAACAGTCCTGCGTGCTCCACCCTGAGCCCAGTTCTTCGAAACTTCGTCAATTTTGTGAGTAGACTCAAAATTCTGTTTGAAATAGTTACCTAAAAGTAAGATCTACAATAGCATTAGGGGAATTTCGCAAAATCGTCTTTGTTTTTAATTATTTTTTTAAACTTTGTTAAATTTAAAGAAATTTTAATTCTAAATGGTATAACTACCAAGCTACTAAATATTTCTTTAAAAGTTCTCATAGAAATTGTTAAATTTGCATGAAGAAAACCTCAACCAAACTGCAGGTATATATCTCTTGTCACTATCTATTCCTCTTCGTGCATCAGGTTGCACACAAGGCCTCAACCAGAGTCCGCCACCGATGTCGATCGGCTGAAACCCTCTCCAGGTGACACCATGTCCAGCCCTTTCCTTTCATCTCCCTTTCCACTGTTCTTCTCCAAGTTTCCTTTGGGCGGCCTCGTTTTCTTCGGCCGTCTGGAGTCCATCGTAGGGCGACTGTGGAGAGGTCTGCTGTCTGCTGGCGGAGCACATGTCCAATCCATCGCCAACGCCTTCGTTGAACCTGCGTGGTGATGGACTCGGTTTCTGTTCTACGGTGGAGTTCTTCGATGGTGATGGTGTTTGGCCACAAGATGTTAAGTATGCGCCTGAGGCATCTGTTTTGGAAGACGTTAAGCTTGTTACTGATGGTTTTAGTCATCTTCCATGATTGTGATCCGTAAAGGAGGGTGCTGATCACAGATGAATGGAAGATTCTTAGCTTGATCTTCTGACTGATGTTTTTTTGCCTTCCATGTGCTCCTGAGTGATGCGAAGGCGTGGCTGCACATTTTTGACCCAAGATAGGTGAAACTGTCAACTTCCTCAATCTCTTCTCCATTTAGTTTGATGCTGTCTTGGACTCTGGCGTTCACTCTCCTACTGTCGCAGAATGAAGATGTGTTCGGAGCAGGATCGCCAAGGACGAAATCCTGCTTGCTGGTGGTCGGAGGTCTTTCTCAAGGGTTTCCGTCAGTCTTGACAAAACAATCTTGCTAAAGACCTTGCTGGTGAGGGGAAAAAGTGTTATGCACCTCCAATTATTGCAGTCTCCAAGATCTCCTTTCTTGGGTAACTTGAAGATGAGCCCTGTCTTCCACGCATTAGGGACCTGCCCTGATTCCCAAACTTGCCTGAGGATTTCAGTCAGCTTGGGAGCTGTCACATTCACATCTGCTTTCAACATCTCTGCAGCTATTCCATCTGCCCCTGGTGCTTGGTCACTCTTCATTTTCTTGATTGCTGCTGTCAGTTTTTCAGGCTTGGCGGGTCTGTGCAGATGTCAAGGTCTATAGCTGCTGTCTGGATGTCTGCAAGCTGAGGGGGATCTGGTCTGTTCAGAACCGACTCAAAATGCTCCCTCCAGCGCTGTAGTTTTCCTGCCTCTCTCTCGATAACATTACCATTCATGTCTTTCCCTGGCACATCAGTGTTCTTAAACCCGTTGTTTAGATGTTTATCTTATGTAGTGTCTTCAGCTCATTTTTACTAGCTGCTTTTTCAGCTACATCTGCCAGTTTCTCTATGTAGTCTCTTTTGTCTCATTTTGTCCTTTTTTTTAGCTCTTTGTTTAGTTTTGTATATCTTTGTCTGAGTTGTTCCTTCAGGCGTTCGGATCTAGTGCCGTTGATTTTTTGTTTGGCTGACTTTCTCTCGTCTGTCCTCTTCCATCTCTTGTCCCTACAGTGTTATAAGCTTTTGACGTAAACAGTCTCTAACCAAAACAATAAACAAGGAAATGCGAAAAGAAAAACTAAAAGCTTAGTAACTACTAAACCACTAATTATTTTTCTTTAAAAGCTCTCACTGAAATGTATAAAGAAAACTTCAACTAAATTTTAGGCCTGTATCACATGTCAATATAAAGGTATAGGGTTTTTAAGTATACAAACTGAAACAAAAACAAGGAACGGATAAAGCAAGAACAGAAAGTTCAAGCTTAGTAACATTGTTTTTTTTTTCTAAGCCTTTCCTGTAATTTACCTTTTAAATGAAAAATATAATTATCTTTTAATGTGCCCCAACATTAAACTTTAACATAAATAATAAATTTGTTTTTTGGGTTTTTTTTTTTTAGTTTTAGAAAAGTCAACATGATTCTGTTGTGTACCCAAATGCTGATTAGGCTTCAAAGAAGTATACAATAATAGAAAAATGCTGTTTGCAAACATTGAGCAATACAGTTGTAGGTTTAGTTAGTTATATAGAAGTTCAGTGTCCACTTTCTCACACGCACGCCCACGGAATAGTGAGTCGAAGGTTTTGTGTGAGACGACAATTTACAACCTATAGATGAAGGTGAGGAAATCTGTCAGCAGTTTGTCACATAGTCTCCAAGTTTACAGAGGAAATTTCTTGAAAGAGGACGAAGATACCAGTGTTTCACTGTCTACTGTCACAAACTTGTGTTTATGTTTATGTGTCGTGAATATGCGTGACGTAGCTTACTAGGGATGTCAGTGAGATCAATAAGTGTTAATACATCTTAACTGTTTTAATTTGTTGTACAAAAGTTATTTATATCTTTTTTCAAGTTTTCAACACACTTACCAGCTTGTAATCACAATATCACGTTGAGAAACTTAATGTTTTCATGCACAGTTTCATCGGCGATGACGCACAACGATCCTCCCCTCGCCACCCGTGACAAGTTCACAACAAGGAGCAGTGCAGCCCAATGTAAACAACACGACCTGACCCTGAGTCTGGATCCACTGGCGAGGAACAGAAAGTTGTCAAAGATCCTATCATACGTACACAGTATTCACGATGTTGTCCTGACATTAGCAGTTGTTGCAAACAAACAACTATTTAATGTTTAAGGAGGAATGTAACGGCCCTCGTTACTGTGAAATACACGGCAAGGGAAAAGAAACAACAGCTCAAACTCACACATGTTTTTTTGTCTCTGTGTCTGGCTGGTGATCTCGTTTGATGAATGCTTGACGGTTGGCGTATCCTCCTAGCACGTCTTTGACCATGACCTTGTTCTAAGGAACCTGAAGGTCAAGGTAAAAGCCAAACAACTCTCAAACTCTGCTCTATCTCACTTTGGTGAGGAGACGCTGCAAGATCCAAACATTGCAGAAGTCTTCAAGGCCACAGAGGGAGTAAAATTTGCCACAATGAACCTGGTGGACTGGCATGTAGGGTTTGCCTTTACTGTCTGTACAAGTAGGTCTGCTTTCTCATTGATTACATTTTGATCCAGTGAGTTAGTCGCTGGGCACATCGTGTCATCAAATGGACGAGGGTTGGACTATTCCACGCTTTATTTTGGAAACACCACCAGGGCAAGCCGTGACCAATCATCATTTACTCCCAATTTCTTGAACTTTGCTGGATCACACTTTATATATTTTGTTGCGAGTTACTGAGAAGCATGTCATCCAGACATCATCACTAACTCGCAATAGAATAATTCTGCGCTGGATCCTGTTCCGACCACCATTTAGTTTAAGTGCCTGGACACATTCGTTGTGGTCAACACAGACATCATCAACTCCCTCCTGTATTTTAAGATACTCGAGCCACTTGTCAGAGTATCAAAGCATCTAAAGGGTTCAAAATTGTCATGTGATAGCAAATATAGGGCTATAGTGCTGCTGCCGCACTTCTGCTCCCTTCACGAGTCACGCGGACGCGCTGGTAAGCAGACTGACAGAAGGTGGAATGGGTAGCTGTGGGGATGTGTTAACGGTGAGTTATGTCGAACACAGAGAAGTCAGCCTTTGGCGGCACTGGACCGTCGGGAGGACAAAGGTCAGGAAGTCTCACCACAGCTTATTTCCCCTGGAATCTGTAGGCCTGTGACCGCGGACCGCTTACGTCACAACGGACATAGCGCAGGGTCAGGTTGGAATGCGGGACAGTAGATGTCGCTATAGGAGATTTCTCAGAGAAGGAGAGAGCAGATGTAGTGGAATGGTCGAAATTAAATCTGTGGTATGCTTGCCCAATCTTGAGAGAGGAAGACCCTCGCAGATGAGGATTTGACATTGTGATCGGCGAAGAATCGTCGTCTTCTCACTGGGTTCTCAAAGAGTAAAATTGTAGCAGAGGTCTGTTCAAGGCTGTGAGTCTGTCTGGGAATCATGACTGCTCCAGCACAACTGACTCATGAAGTGTGTAAGACCCACTCTACCACAGAGTGCACAACACTTCATCACCAGCAGCTGTTTGGTCGCAGACAGTAGAGGGAGGCTGGTAGATAAGGGTTGCTCCTTGTTAGGCGATGTTAAGCTTGAGACAGCAGTCTGGCCTGGAGGACACTTGTCATGTGCTGGCACACGGCGGAGCCAGAGTCTCAGCGCTCGTAAAGGAGTTCGCTACGATCGACGGAATGACAACAACGGATCCTCAGACATCAGCAACATCGGAGGGCCCTCCACGTGACACGTGACTTTGTGTGAAGAGATAAGTGGGGAGTGTGTGTTACACGAGTGTATTGTGCCGTGTGTATTAGTTAAGATAATTAGTCGCTCACGATATCTGGACTAGGGATAGAAGAATAATAGGACACATAGAGAACGGGCATATTTGAAATTGTATCATTTTGTAATTTGTTTGAAATACTGTCGATTATTAATAACTTTCCTTATCAAACTCAAGTGACGTGTTTGCTATTGGGGAAGCGATCGCTGAGGGCTCGTAGTCAATTTAAGTGTATTTAGAAATTTAGTGTAAGTGTGCACCTACACTTAAATGTCTGTGTGAGTTGGTGGAGGTGTGGAGAGTGTGATCAGCCTCATGCAACGGCAATGGCAACCTCTGACCATCTTCGCGTTCTCATTTCCCAGAGTTAACGACAAAAAGTAACCCCCAAAATGAAAGTATGTACATACTTTCATTACAAAACATTGAATTTACTTTTACTCTGTACAAAAAAAAATCGTTACAGTCACTACTAAAGAAAGTCTTATTTGAAACGTTCTCCATCAGATTAGGAACTACAACATGAAATAAAGAAAGACACAATAGTCCGTTCTGAGCTTCTGCATCTCTCAAAGCCCACCGATATACCAACAAATAAAGAAATAAAACAGGGCAGAAAAATACAGTCGTAAAACTCTAACAATCATTCAGATTACATTTACACTAGGGATATTTAAAGAATATTCCATAATCAGTTATTTTACATTCTGTCAAAAACGTATAGACTACAGAAGATTAAAATAAACAGACTTACCTGAACAGGTTTTCATAAAAACAAATTGCATTTCCCTACAAGTCTCGTCAGGACTCCACAAAGTGTGATCGCGAGTTAATAACAAGGAAGCTGTCAGCTCCAGTAAACAAAATGCGGAGAGTATTCGAAACAAAACACAAAAAAGCAACAAAAGTGACTATTTATTAGCCTTAATCTTTTTAATTTATACCAATGGAGTCTCTCCATGACATCGTTAGAGAAAACATATCGTCTCACCCACTCACTCCAAGCAAATGACTCGCCATCCGTTCACATCGTCTATTTTCATACTTTTCCCATTTGATTAAAAATATCAAGTTGGATGTGTTACGAATGTCACGTGGCGCTCTTGGACATGCAAGGGGTTATCTCTCCTGGCCACGTGACCTGGGTTCACAAGGCTACTGATGTTATTACATCAGACTTTACATGATACTTCTAGTCTACCATTAAATATAACCATACATTATAAAATACACAGCCATCAGATGAACACGAACATTAAGGTCAAGGGATGAACAGACTGTAAAAAGAATTACCCCCCCCTCCCCATGTCAATTATTTTGAATGTTGAACCTTGAACATGTATATCCAAGAGAAGGTTTAGCATGTCTACCGTCGGTATCTCCTTAAGATATAGCTCTCTGCTTGTGCCAATAAACTTTATTGATTCATTCATTGATCGCCTCATTGACGAGAGAGAACATTGACATTGTCCTTGTCATAGAATCTATACTAAACATACTCGACAGAATAACAGAACAGATTGCCGGAGGGAAGGAGCAGGTCAGACGCAGTAACCACTGTCACGATAATGTGGTGAGGACACAAGGACACCGACGTGAGTTTCTGCGAGAGTGAGTGTGGGAAATAAAATATTTGAAACACCTTAATTATCAGCTGTGTAATTAAAAATCTGGTGTAAACACACGACTTGCTACCAGTGACGTGTGTAGAGTGTAAGGACCAGCCTACTACACAAACACTGGGTGTACGAGAGACACAATCATCCAGTGACCTCCTCGTCTCTTGTTTCCTCAGTGACGTAGCTGTGACCTCGCCCTTGAACGTGTCACGCAGCAGGTAGATGACAGACAACATCGGTCTGAGGTCGACAGTAGGAAGTAAATACCAACATCATGGGCACAGAACACAATTTGAAAGGTGACTAGTTGCTTAATGACCAGAAATGTCCTCTATGCTTTTTTTAAAAATTTACACAAGTTGTAGACATGATTTCCTACAGATACACAACAACAAACAACAATCGTACGTTCAGTTCTCAGCAGTATCACAAGTATGAGCACTAGTAAATACAGTGTACCTACCCTCCTTCTCCCGTGTACGTCCCGTGACTTGAACGACATTTCTCTCGTAGAGATAGACAGCAACTCCGACTAACTGTTTGATTATGAGGAAAACAAGTGTTTTTATAATCACATGACAACTTCGAGTTCACCTTGTCGTAATCATCATCATAATGTTGCCCAACGTCGTGTCTGTCGTCAACTGCTCAGCGCCAGACCCCGACATCACAGTCAGGGAGAGAAAGTCACATACCAGAGAAAACGCCGGACTTATGTCTCTCTCTCTTCAAATCCTCACCTGCGTATGGTTGTTGTGACATGCGCAGTACACTCGTGTTGCTCACGTGATCACATTCTTTGCGAAGTTTTCAGTATCAGATTATTTCTACCCGGATGGTGTTATCTTCACTCAAGCGTGGCGAGTTTCTCGTAAAAGAAAAAGACTCCTGAGCAGCTTCAAGGACAGTAGAGCAGACACAGTGTGTAGTGTAGACTGTCACATCGGTCACAAGATGGTCACATGTCTAATTACAGACGAGTACACCTTCAGCAACTTTGCAAGTGTCAGGTGTGATCTTAACTGTAGAGAAGTAAACGTAGGTGTCACTTGACTAGAAGCACAGGTATGTGAGTGATGTTAAACTGTGTACACATGTAGCAGACGATACAACAACACGCAGGATGTATACATCAAAACATATTGTAGAAGCAAAGCAGTGACTGAAAGTAGCGAAAAAACAGTAACACCTCCATGTTAAACGTGTACGAGATGATCTTGAAGACTTTACAGTATATCATTACTTTATTATCTACAAGTGTAGCTACAATCCACCATTACAGCTTCTCACTTATTAGCAACACACAGCCGTGTATTTAAGTACACATGTAGATCACAGTGGATCAAATCATAGATACATTACATACAGTGGATTGAATTTATAGACACATTACATAACAACTACACTGATTTCTAAGTACGGTAACATAAGTTAGTCAAAACAGGGAAACCTCCCTCCTTTGTAACTCCATTGTGAAAATTACAAGTTTTACACATTCCTACATGTACAGAGCACAATTACATGGCTCTACGAGAAGTGACCTGTGCCGTATAATGTGCGACAAAGCTGCTTGTGTCAGAATCACATCTATCTGACACACTGCTTGTGTCACAATCACATCTATCTGACACACTGCTTGTGTCACAATCATATCTGACACACTACTTGTGTTACAATCACATCTATCTGACACACTACTTGTGTCACAATCACATCTATCTAACACACCGCTTGTGTCACAATCACATCTATCCGACACGGTTACTTGTGTCACGATGACATCTGACACACTACTTATGTCAAAATCACATCTGTCTGACACACTACTTGTGTCACAATCACATCTAACCTGTGTATGACCAGAGGACGCCGGCTGGTTTAGTGACAGAAATGCTAACACCAGGTGAGGACCTACCCCTAGGGTCGCCATTGTCTCCCATCGGACCTCTTCCCCCAGCTACACAGCTGCTTTCAATAAAGGGACAACAATTGATGATCAAAACTTGTATCGACCCGTCATGCCATTGGTGACAGTATTTTATAATGTGACGTATGCTGTACGTGACACAAGAGTGTTCAGTGACCTCATAGTCTGTTCTGCCCTTGACGACACTTAGTGACGTAGCTCTCTGATGTCACCCATGAAAGTGTCACGCAACAAGTACGGGGCAGACACAACCGGTCTCAACTGGCCGACAGCAGGAAGTGAATGCAAACATGGCGGCGAGAGAAATTGTACATTGCTGTATGTGACGTTAGGATGAGACCATTACTACGTCAGTAACATTTGAAATATAAAATATAACAAATAAATTATTGTTGATGTGATAGAGTTTTTTACAAACGGTCCTTGTGTAGATCTTTTCGATTTGCCGCGCCCTGCAATCATTAGACCTACGTGTAACATGGACATTTACTAGCTCTTCCAGGTGTCCCGACACACATTGCCATCCACGTCATACAGGTGACAGTAGCTTAACTGCCAGCTTCACCGTCAAGTGGAAGAAAAGAAGCAGCCAGTGGAACGGGGAGCGGCTTCATCTGACACTACAGTGCAGTAGCACACACCCCGGGTGGGATTACACACAACTAAGGCAAGGACAGCGTGGCTGACCCTGATCACGTGGTTACCTTTGTTACAGGATGAGTAGACCCAGCAGCACTGACGCCCACAGGATACAATAATCAGGAAGTCAGAATGTGTTTGTGCTTGGTTTTCTCTCTCTGATATGCGCAGGGAGAGTAAACAGACTGTCGGCATCTCTCTCATTCTTCACCTTTCTCAGTGATCATCACATGCTGTTCACCCACTAGCCGTGTGTCTGTCCATCTCACAGCTCGGCCGAGTGAATGAACTCAATAACAGCAACTCCTAAATCTCATTGCTCCAAGGATGCTTTAATGTTTTTCATAAGAAAGATATTAAAATTATGAATTAGATACTTTACTAAACAACACAATATAGTATTATAATGTATGTGTCTACAGTTATACGGTTAAGTATTGTCATTAAAATCAAAATAAAATATCAAATTACTTCATTACGAAAAGAAAACAAAACAGGGTTATCGCATTACACAATACACTAGCTACACATGTCTGGCATCATGATAAACATTTTGGTCAATTATTTACCAAGATTCACAACAAAGTTCAAATATTTCCTGACATGATTGAGAATCCAATTTAGTTTGTGAGTTACTGTAATGGTTCCATAGTTTTTAAAGCAGTTGTGTGTAGCCGCTGTAGGGCCTTCTAATCAACCCTTAAGGTGCTGAAGAAAACCTGAGATTTTAAGGCCCGCGAGTGACGGAGTCTTGTGATGATATTGGTTGATGTACTCTGGTTATTAGAGTGGTTCACGAAGTCTAATGACAACACACACAAGTCACAAATCCCACCTTACATATGTTTGTGCTGTCACAACTATTCTGTATGTAACTGTGTGCAAGTCTTGTGACATCACAGGAGCTGTACGTGTAATAAATACAGTGATTGTCTACACACATGATAGGACCACATCATCCACCCGACCTCAGTCGTCCTCAGGGCAGGTATGGCTCGTGCAATGGTGTCTTCTGTTACATCACTACCTTCTGTCTGTTCTTTGTGCTGTCAGCGCCACCTATACAGTCACCTCACTTGGTCTGTTGCGCCCAGTCCCTTAGTGACTCAAGGACTCCTCTCACTTTTTCCTCTTTGTCGCAACAGTGCACTTGTCATTTTGTTGAATTGAGAAATTTCTTTTGCTCTGACGTCATTATCTTGCAAATGTTTCATCACAGAGAATCCAATAAAACAATTGTCCAAACAAAAACAAAAAAAAAATCCTTGTAAGCATTTGCTGTCTAAAATCAAAATCATCTTCAGAATAACAGACGCTTCAAATGAGGCTGGAGGTGTTTTTTTGCTCCATTATATCCATCTTCGGTACAGAGGCATGAAGAAAGTGCTATCAACAGATTCCAAACTCAACAGGAATCAAGATAAATTCACCGTCACCAAAAAAGTCCTAGGTAGTTATCTCATTTTCTGCTTTCAAAGAACATGTTTCCCTTTTTGGATGACTGGTTTGAAAAAAAAATGTCACTGTAGGTTGTTTATCACAGGTGAGGTCCTCCTCGATCACCTGAGTATGTTGTGTATGCGTGACTGACAGATGATGTCACCTGATCCTTCATTGGGACCAAATATATTCACCCCTACTCACTCCCTGACATGAAGTTTATCCAGAAGCATCTCTCTCTATCTCCCTCTCCCTCTTTCTCCCTCTCTCTTCCTCTCTCTCCCTCTCTCTCCCTCCCTCTCTCCCTCCCTCTCTCCCTCCCTCTCCCTCTTTCTCCCTCCCTCTCCCTCTCTCTCCCTCTCTCTCCCTCCCTCTCTCCCTCCCTCTCTCCCTCCCTCTCCCTCTCTCCCTCCCTCTCCCTCTCTCTCCCCCTCTCTCTCTCCCCCTCTCCCTCTCTCTCTCTCTCACACACACACACACACAGACTCCACTGTACAATAATGATTCTGTAGTTGCTATCCTCCATTTATTTATTTTGTCATTTCAAATTTGTTGATAGGTCGGATTTTATGTTTATCACATCGATTTACAAGTGCATAGGAGATAAGACTGGAGATACCTGAACATGATGTAGCATAACATTCAGCTGTCTCCCTGTCTCACTCTCGTATCAGTCGCTTTTTCCCTTTTCTGCCAGTCAGTATGTCCAGTCGCTGGACCCATTCACTGGGAACAGTTTTGTTCTTGGAGACTGGCATTCAGATGATAATTTCGTAAATTACCATAATAACTGCTTTTATTTCGTCTTTCTCTCCTCCTAAGAATTGCGATTTTGTTTCTCCCAAATCTGTGTCTGATTGTTTTCTTTAGTGGATTGTCTCACCTGATGAAATGTACTGCATGAGCGAATTTATCATGACGACAATGACAATGATGATGCTGATGTAGTTGCTGTTAGATAAAAGCTTCCCAATTTAAGGGCAAGTATCCAAAGGTAAATGCAAACAATATATATTAAAAATTATCTCTGATCTCTCATAATTTCTTAATCATTTGTTCCCAGAAAACACTATTTTATGTTAGTATTTTATTTTTTAAATAGCAATGTACTCAAGGCGCAACTTCCTGGCCTTCTGTCCATCACTGCCAGAGGCCAACTACAGTGTCGCCGCCTATAGTCCTTCTGTCAATCTGTTTACCCGCGCAACCGCCTGTCTCGTGAGAGAGAGAGCAGAAGTGCAAAACCCACACTATAGCCCTATTACTTCTCTTTCGTTACAATAATAGTTACCTCCCATAGACTAACACAGGAATATTTACACAGAAACGGTTTCCTATCTTCATCGGTGTTTTGTAATCACTCTTCACCTGATGAAGTCTTAGACATTTAAGAGGCTTTATCGTCTCATTATCAGGCATGTGATATCGTTTTATTTAAACTTTGCTCGTGGTCTTTTGGAACTTTCAACAAGTATTTTTCAGAGAAATGTTATACTCCTCATTGAATATTCTAAAATCTAAAAGAAGTACATCATAGAGCTTTCGATGGTCGTTGTCTCATTATTTGGAATATTTAAAAAATAATTTTTATTACAGGTATTACTAAAAAAAAAAGAATCCCAGTTGTTCATATATCTTTTGACTTGCGTAGTGAACGGAACTTAGCAAAAAATCAGGTGCCTTGAAAATGAGGAAAATGTGAGTACAAAGGGGAGGTTGTACAAAGTGTTGTACTAGTTACTAGTAAGTCTTTACAATAAAAACACGACAACGGTTTGCTCTGAGAGCTGCTACTGTATCTTTTATTCTTTTGTTAAAACCTAAAACAGCCAAAGTTTCTGCTGACAAACAAAACAAAAACACAATGGTGACTTTTGTAACATTATTAGTATTATTGGAAGTGACGTACCATATTCTGAGTCAGTTTATAGTCGTAGTGAGACTGACATGATATTTTGTGTCAGTGACATCGTGCCACCTCTGCTCTGTTTACTGCACGTGTTGTTAAGACATGACATCAACAACTACTCTACTTCCCTCTGACACACAATCGGAAAGAAATATGTGACATTACAGCAATAGTTGCATTGTACGTCACACTCAGCAGTAACCTCACCACAATGTGGTGGCACAATGTCACTTGTTTATTCTGCATAAAGTTTTATTCACGGGAAAGGGGAAATGGAGAAAAAAATAAAAACATGTCTGAGTCTTATTTTGCATTGCTCTCCAAACTAAAAGCACGTTCAAAAAAAAGGTAAAACAAATTACAGGAAAGGTGGCTAGATTATGACAATCAATTAAGCATTACCTATCAATGAATACATCACAAATTGTATTATTAATACACTACACTTAAGGTTCTACACGCACCATGACTCATATACAAATGGTGTTCATGATTAAAGACCATTTAAAATATACAAAAAGATTTGATACAACTCGCGAAGCTCATCTGTGACAGGTTAGTTCATCATTCTCTTGGCTAGCATATCCTACAGGTCCATACACAATAGTCTATCAGGTTGCTACGCTACACAAACCCATTTTAAATTCTTGATATTTGATAAACATTGTGAAAGGAAGTTAATTAATATGGATTCCACGGTCGGCGAGCGACACAGGTCTGTCGGGTCACCGCAGGGGGGCGGCTACGTCGACCTACCTCCAAGGGTCACAGAGACACGTGGCTTGGGTCAGGTATTGACGTCATTGCCACCTGCCCCGTAGAAGGATCCGTAAATCCTATGTTAACGTGACAGTTTTCTGGAGTGTCATTTATAACTGCCAAATGGTATGTTACACATAATGTTACAGTTACGTGACACTCACTTCAACTCAAAAGATCACGTGCTGTAGTCTACCTTCGCTAACAACAAATTGTGTACAGTCTGTACGCGAGCGAGTAACCCCTGGCCTTCACATTTTACTTTCATTACTAGTGCTCTAGACAAACACATACATTCAGTGTCTACACACGATCTATACAGTGTTTGGAAAACGTCTATACATTGTGTTTAAGGAGTACAATATATTAACATGTTAACATTGCTCAGACATCTGTAGAGAGATCTCCACATTTTCGGTTAGTTGACATAAAAAAAACTGTAAAACACTTTACAATTCGTGGTGGTTTTATTTCAGTACATCTCTTGTTTGCTGAAGCCGACTTTGTGTTCTTTGCTCTCCAAAAATTTACCAGTTTAGAACAGCTCCCAGAGAGTCATTAATACTGCCTGCAGCAATGGACATTGTACGGACCATGATAGGAGAAGATGATGCTATGCAACTGCAAGCCATTCCTATCTCAAATGACACGGTTCGCCGAAGAATAACTGAGATATCTGAAGACGTGTCTGATCAGTTGATCAGTCGTATAAAAAGCCAACATTTTGCTTTGCAGTTAGATGAAGCTACTGACACTGCAGCGGACTCACATTTGATTGCTGACATTCGTTACGTGTGGGAAAATAATCTTCTGGAAGACTTTTTATTTTGCAAGAAAATTGAATTCAGAGCAACAGCCCATTGGGATTGTCGATGACTTCCGTAAGGACCAAGGCATTTCCTGGAGTTCCTGCGTCGGCTTGTGCACAGATGGCGCTCCTGCAATGGCTGGAAAGAAACAAGGGTTGCAATCTCTTGTTTAAAAGGTTGCTCCAGACGTAGTTTCGACTCACTGCATGATCCACCGTGAAGTTCTAGCTTACAAAGATTTGAGTGTTGAGTTGAACACAGTGCTAACGGATGTCATCAAAATGGTGAACTTTGTAAAGAACAGTTCTGCCAGATCTCGTCTGTTTTCTCTGATATGTCAAGACATGGGAGCCGACTATGACCCTTGCTCTATTACTGCGAATCAAGGTGGTTGTCGCGTGGAAAAGCTCTCGCAAGAGTCTTTGAATTGCGGGAAGAATTGTGGGTGTTTCTGAAGGAGAACTCTTTCAACAAGGCTGACCTGCTTAAGAACGACCGATGGCTGCTGCTAATGGCATATTTAGCGGACATATTTGAGAAGCTGAACGTTGTGAATACTTCTATGAAAGGGAAAGACACAACCATATTACAAACAACTGACAAGATGAATGCTTTCGTCCGAAAAATTTTGTTGTGGACTCAAAAGATACGCCAAGAAAATATTTTTGACATGTTTCCGTGCTTGTGTAAGTGCAAGGCTGACGTTAACTTGAATCTTGATCAGGTGAAGAATGTAGTTATTGCCCATCTAAACGGACTGCAAGAAAGGTTTCAGCATTACTTCGCTGAAATTGATGTGACTAAATACGATTGGATTCGTAATCCATTTCTGGCTGATCCTAGCACAAGCGAGTTGTCCACGGAAGAAGAAGAGCAGCTCATCGACCTTTCGAGTGACCAATCCCTGAAAATGGTCTTCCAAACAACACCAGTGCCAACATTCTGGATTAGCATCAACGGTGAATATCCTCTCCTTTCTGAGAAAGCAATGAAAGTTCTTCTGCCATTTTCAACTTCGTATATGTGTGAGCAAGGATGTTCAGCATTGGCAGCACTGAAGTCTCAATACAGAAGTCGTGTGGACGCAGAGGCTGAGCTGCGAATAGCAGTGGGTACGAACATCGCACACAGGTTCTCTTCTCTAGGCAACAGCAAGCAGGCTCAACCTTCTCATTAATCAAAGTGAGTGTCCAATAAAATAATATTTATTAGCACCACAGAATTTGCTTTAGTAAACTTTCATTAACAGTTATACTTCTTGCTGATACGAACTTTGTTCTTCCGTTGTTGATTTGTATTCATTTCCTCTACTCGGCGTTCTAGGTTAGCTAAGGCTCCCCCCCTCCCCCCCGCGCGGACGTCCCTTTGTTCGTCAGGGGGGGACGTCACAAGTAAAAGGTTGAGAACCGCTGTTTTTGGGTATTGGTAGTGTCTTTATTCCATACAGACCTTGCTTAGGGTTTATTGTGGTTACAGACTGGAACATACAGCCACATGACTATTAACATCTCAGTGAACAGACAATTAACTGATTTTTATTGTAAAATAGACATTTTGTGGTAAAGCAGTGCATGCTATTATTAACGATGTATTTTATAACTTCAAAACGAAATGACCCCTTTAGATGAGTATTTGCTTGCCAGACGAAAAGTGGATAACAGCCAGTATACATCAAACTTGTATACAACAGATGATGACAGCACTCAAGGTGGAAAAGAACGGAAGAGGAAAAAGTATTCACATTGTTTCTTGTTTGAGTAATAGAATGACAGGGATTAGGGAATCCTTAGGCTTGGAGAACAACTGACAAGATAAATACAGATTCCCAGTATTGTAGTTCATTTCAATTTTTCATGAGGGTAGTATTGATATTATGATTGGTATAAAGACACAGACCTCCTGATCTAAGAAAATATAATGATGTAATGAGATAATGACGTGGTCATAGACTGAGAGTAGAAAAGTAGAAACACTGAAGACAACTATTGATGTAAGAGACAGGCACTTGACTACAAGAGGTGACACCTGACAGGTGTGTCAGAGTAAGTCACCTTCAGGTTGCTCGCTGTAATGGGAGACAATCACCAGTTGTGACGTACAGCGGGGCATGAGGTCAAGTCGGTCACATCTAGGGCTGTACTGTCTTACGAACTCAGACCTAACTGACTCAAAATCAGGGTACTCCACACAAACGACGACTTTTCTCTTCAGATCACTAGTACGACGTCCATCTGCCACCCACACCACGTCACTGCGGGCCGTGGCCACGTCTTCGATGTCATCATCCTTCATCACCCGCACTGGGATACCCGCTTGTTGCAGTCCGTTCACTATACCTGAGTTTTCATTTATGTGATACATGTGCAACACTAGCACATCTCTCCATTGTAGACAGTGTGGTGTTATGCCGACACTGGTAGAGGTTACTGCTGTTGATGTTGTAGGGCCACTATCTGTAAACATTCAGAGTTTATTCTCTTGGTTACATGCCACAGATACCTTGTGTGCACTGACAGACACATGTTTATAAACAATGACATTATCACGAGATATCGTAAACTGGCAGTCACACCTTACTAAATCCTGACTAAAGCACAATTTTCTTCTCAAGACTGTTTACAACCTATTAGTTATTTATCACACAGGTAAGAGTTTAACTGTAAACAACGTTACACTACACAATACCCACACCTACCTGTAACACCAACACGGAGACTGTGTAGGAGACAGGCCACCTGATAACCGCACGTCACACAGTCACCTGGCAAGTAACATGAGTGACCCTGCCCTCGGTGACACAGTCGTCTGACTGGCGGGCCGTCTGTGTGGTCGGGCACACCTCGCTTTCTGTATCGCTTTACATAACGGTGTTTAGTGATCTTCTCGTCCCTGACGACGGACGATAGAGAGCGTAGGGGTCTGGTTAAATGTTCCACTTGCCAGCTGACGGGTGCGTCTTCATGGAAACAACTTGCCGCCCACAGATGGAGACGAGGAACTTGTTTCAGCAGCTTGTCACAGAAAGTCTCGAAGCAGTTGACCCTGTACACGTAAATGTAACATAGAATGTCGTGACACTTGCTACACTGTGTACTGTCACTGATATGTGCGTTTATGCTTCTGTATTGTGTGACTCCTTATACAAAGTAACGTGCTACTAATGACACGTGTTGGTACTCAACTTTTGTAAGAGCCGATGTAACAACAAATTTAGGTTCACACAACAGCATGTCCATTACATGTGAGACTCACTGAAGAATTATCACCTGATAAACACACCCGATAGGGTTTGTAGGATTAAAGAGAGCGTCATGTGTGTGTGTGTGTGTGTATCATGACGTCACACTCTGTACAACTCACCTGTATTCACTTTGTACTTTATCAGCGATGACATACAACGACCCTCCGCTCGCCGCCTGTGACAAGTCGTTGACGGCCTTCTCCACGTCTTCACCGTCCTCAAGCTCATACATCAGGAGGTGAGGCTGACCGTATGACACACCTGCTGACTGTTGTGTTCTCACTACCTGCAGCAACAGGTAATACAGCATGCTGCTCGCTGCACGACTCCCTATCCACGTACTGACAACGTAGACGTGGTGACCACACCGCAGCCACTGTATGGCCATCAGCAGCAGCACCACAGTTTTACCTGTACCGGGCGGTCCGGTGACAAAGAGTGTGGGAGGCGCCGTGTGTAGCAGGTGAACTTGCTCCGGGAAGAGTGTGATTACAGCAGTATAGCACTCTCCTGTCCACCACCCGGCCTGACCCAGGGTCTTGACACTCACACGTGGAGGACATATGCATCGCACACTCACTGTTGTCGCCGGACCACAGAAACTACTCAAATCAAAAAGAAATTTACATTAAGATGTTTTTTTACGATATGTTGACTGTTAGCATTTTATTACTTAATCATTGCAGAAAATAGCGTAATATCAGAGCATGAATTTTGGACCATGTT